>PVJC01013840.1:7173-37470 GCA_004026665.1 Murina feae
AGCAGGCACCCCCTCTATGTTGATCTCTCAGACTCTTGCCCTCCCCTGCATGTTGTTCTCTTTTTTGAGCTGTGACCAGGGCTGGGTGCGGCCTGCCTCCCAAGCTTGCCTACTGCCCATCTTCCTCCAGCCACCAGAAAGCAGGGAAAACCCCGCCTCGTGGTCAGGCCAGCCTTTTCCTGCTCCCTGATCCTCGGAAAGGACCTGGGAAGCTGCCAAGCAGGCCACCGACTCTTTCCCACTCACCCGTCCCCTGCTGCCTTCCTTTCCCACTTCCCGGTGCCACCAAGGGGTCTGGGAGCTGCCAAGCAGGACCCCGGCCCTTGCAGCCTTGCTTTCCCGCTCCCCGGTGCCCCGCAAAGGGCCTGGGCAGCCACCAAGCAGGTCGCCGACCCCCTGCCACCTCTTACCCGCTTCCCGGTGCCCTCCAACCCTGCCGCCTGTTTCCCATCACGGGTCCTGGGTCCTGCGCTGTCCCACCCTGCAGCCGCTCTGTGCACTCGGGAGGTCCCTCAGCCTGGCCTGTGCCCTCTTGCAGTCTGGGACCCCTCGGGGGATGCCCACCTGCTGGCGTGCCTGACCAGCCTGGGTGAGGGGCTTTAAGGCTGCCCACAGCTCCCATTGCCCAACGTCCCAGCAAGGCCGGCTGGACGCAGGTTTCTGTTCCTTTAAGCTGAGGCGGGCTGAGGTAACGAAACCTCCTCTGCTTCACCTCGCAGCGCAGCGTCTATAATGAGACTTTGTTACTCTTAGTAAGGCAGGCCAGGCTGCTGTTCCCTTCAGCTCCTGAGGATTCTATGATTGTTACATTATTGAAACATGTTTCGGAGGCTGCCCGCCAAGGGCCGAAAACAGTATCCCTTTCGCTCCTGCTGCAAGGGACGCTGCCTAAACGTTTACTCAGGTCCGTGAGTGGCGGCCGCCATGTTGGCTGGGCTAATTTGCATACAGCCGCTCTGATTGGCTGGTGGGCGTGGCTTACCCTGTCTCGGAGAAACAGTTAATTTTACTATTTTGCTTTTATTAGTTTAGATTGCTGTGCAACAAATTACCCCAAAATTTAGTGACTTAAAAGAACAAACACTTCTTTTTTGTTGTTATTTTTATTGATTTCAGAGAGGAAGGGAAAGGGAGAGGGAGAAACATGAATGAGGAGAAAGATTCACTGATGGCTGCCTCCTGCACGCCCCCTACTGGGGGTCGAGCCCATAACCTGAGCATGTGCCCTTGACCAGAATCAAACCTGAGACCCTTCAGTCCAGAGGCCGACGCAATAATAGAGCATTTTCTATTCTTGTAGGTGTCCAGCACATTTTTTGAAGAAGGATTCATGGCTGATGTCGATTTAGATCATAGCTGTACACTAAATAAGAAAATCCGAAATGCACAGCTGGCTCGGTATAATTTTATTTTGGGTAATTTAAAGTTGCATCTGTTCTCCTAAATTTTTGTTTTTTTTTGCACTTTAGTTCCAAAAGCACGTAATTCCATACTGAAGAAAAACTCAAGACACCAGTCATGTAACTGCTCGCTCAATCTTTTATACATTACTGATTGACAATGTTATTTCCCTTTCTTTTCTCCAGTGGTTGGAGAAAAGGAAAAAGCAAACAATGCTATCAACGTTCGAACAAGGGACAACAGAATTCATGGAGAGATGTCACTTGCTTCTGCCATCGATAAATTGAAGAATCTCAAGAAATCACGTACACTAAATGCTGAGGAAGAATTCTGAAGTCCTTCCTTGCTCTCCCTTCTGTGTAACCTTGTTTCGCCCCCCCCCCAAAAAAATTCATTTTTCTTAATTAAAGTTAGTACTTCTGAGAACTTTGGGCCCACTGACGGTTCCTCTGCTGGGGGCAGTGGAAGAGAAGACAATGAATGAGTAGCCAATATGTATGAAGTTTAATTCACTAATGTGTTGGGGGAAAAGCTTGGGGAAATTTTTAATTTCCCAAATGTCTTGAGAGACTTATATGGGAAAATGTTATTCATTGAAAAAAGGGAAATACCAGGAAGTGAGGATTATGAGGTGTTATTGCTAAGATCTGTGATTTTCAAAATAGAGGTTTTAAATAAAAGTCTGCAAGCTCTTTAGAATATGGCAGAACATCTTATTTTCACTAACCAACAACCCCAAGAGAAGCTGATACTGAACATGGCGTTGTTGACATAGGACTCAGGTTCAGTATTGTGGAATCTACTATTTGCCACCTGAGCACGCAGGCTGCCTGTGGGGGGGCCTCTCCCTTCCCCAAAGCTGGCCTCCAGGGAGGGACCCAGGCTGTGGACCCTCATCTTACATCCAGGGCTCCTGTCCCGGTGTCCGGGGGCCTGGAATCCTGCTGACTTATAACGTCCGGCCTCTCCCATTCTTAGAGGAACTTCTGGACATAAGTGTCTTAAACCCACAGCAACTGGGGAGAGGTGTCAGCTGGGGACGGGCTAGGCCAGCCCCAGGTTCGTGGGGCCACCTGGTTCACCCCAGAGTCTCTGCCGCTTCCCATACAGTTTGGGGCACAGTTTCTTCATCTGCAAACAAGGCCTTTTGGGTATGAAAGGCAATGGAATGTCATCAAAACTGTCGCACAGCAACTAGCACATGGCGGCTTTTGTCTAACTATCCAGCCACACTTGGATGGTGCCACCTCCCCAACGTGCCCGCCCGCCTCTGCTTTGCCACTTCAGGTGTGCATTTCGATCCCGGGGACCTTTCCCGGTCTCTGAAGGGACCAGCGCCTCGTCCTTGGGCATAGGCGGCGCTTGGAAACCAAGGCAACCAGTCAGCGTCGCAGCCGCCAGAGCCACCACGCGCCTGCGCACTGGATGCATTTCGGGAGGGGCGGAGCCAAAACCGCTCCAGGCTCCTCCCCTTCCGGCGCGCAGGCCGGCGCCCCGCCCCTCCACCGACCCCTAGCCCGCGCCCCGGAAGTGCGTCACCCCGGCAAGATGGCGGCTGCGGCGGGCCGGCCGGGGGTCCTGGGCCGCCTCTGCCGAGCGCTGTTCTTCCTCTCACAGTTTTATATCTTGTCGGGCGGTGGTGAGTTCAAGGCCGGGGCCGCGTCGGGTCTGGGTCTGGCCGGAGGGACCCCGCGAGACCTACGGAGGAGTGGCGGGGCGCTGCGGCCGCCGGTCGGGGGACGCCCCTCTGCGCGGGGACACCCGGGCCGCAGGTTCCACTACGGGCGTGAGACAGGGGGATCGCGGGGATGTAGGTGAGGGGCGGGGGGGGGGCGCGAGGCCCGAGGCCCGGGCAGCGGGGCGGGTCCCGACCCCGCGCTGTGCTCCCTCGCGGCCCGCAAGACCTCGATGGGTGTGGACCGTCTCGGCGTCTCCCTCTTTGCGTTTCCCGCGGAGCTGTGGCGGGGACCGGCCTCTCCCCTCCGGCGCGGCTCTTCCTGCCCCGGGTCACGCGTGTCTCTGCCTGCAGGGTCCTTCAGTCTGGAGCATTCGCAGCCGCGGGCGCGGGCCGTGCGGGACCCGGGCGCCGCGCGCCCCTTCACCGTGGGCCCCAGGGCGGCAGGTGCGCGGCGCGTCCTGTTGGAGCGAGTGTGTGTGCTCTTCCCTCTGCCGGCTTCTCCCCCGCTTTCCTTGGCTGACATGTCTCAGCGTATGAGGTCCCTTTCCTCCCCTCCCCCCCGACCCCCTTTATATATTGATTTCAGAGAGAGGAAGGGAGAGCGAGAGGGACACATCAATGATGAGAATCATGGATCGGCTGCCTCCCGCACGCCCCCTGCTGGGGGTCCAGCCTGCAACCCGCTTCAGGTGGCGGTTTTTTAAAAATATATGTTTTGGTTTTTTTTATTGATTTCAGAGAGGAGGGGAGAGAGGAAGAGAGAGAGAGAGAGAAACATCAGCGATGAGACAGAATCATGGATGGGCCGCCTCCTGCACGCCCCACGCTGGGGATGGAACCCCACAACCCAGGCCTGTGCCCTGACCGGGAATCAAACCGTGACCTCCTGGTTCCTAGGTCGTCGCTCAACCACTGAGCCACCCCAGCCGGGCTAATTTTTTTTTTTCTCTAAGCTGTTGAGCTGTTCCTCGGGTCCCAGAGCCGGCTAGGGGCTGACCCCGGCTCCGGCTCTTGCTTTTCCCATTCCAGCCTCATCTCTCCTTGCTCACCATCACGCCCCGTGACCTTGGAAAATGGTGTGTTTGTCTGTCGTGTGTTCTGAGAGAATGAGCTTCTGTCTGGCCTCCCGCAGAAAGCACCGACGTCCCGCCCTACGTGATGAAGTGTCCCAGCAATGGCCCGTGCAGCAGGCTCCCCGCCGACTGCGTGGAGTGCAGGACCAACTTCTCCTGCGTCTACGGGAAGCCTGTCACCTTTGACTGCGCCGTCAAACCCTCCGTCACCTGCGTGGTGAGTGCCGCCCCCGGCTTGTTGTAGATAAACTCGCCGTAAGCCTGGAGCTCTCGGGAGCGTTTAGACAGGAGGACGGGGAAGATCCTGAAAGAACGGGCTCTGCCTTTTTTTTTTTTTTTTAAATGTCCTCTTTTTCTTTTTTTTTTTAAATATATTTTACTGGTTTTTTACAGAGAGGAAGGGAGAGGGATAAGGAGTTAGAAACATCAATGAGAGAGAAACATTGATCAGCCGCCTCCTGCACACCCCCCACTGGGGATGTGCCCGCAACCAAGGTACATGCCCTTGACCGGAATCGAACCTGGGACCCTCCAGTCCGCAGGCTGACGCTCTATCCACTGAGCCAAACCGGTCAGAGCTCTGCCTTTTATAAGTAATATTTTGGGATGAAAACCAGGTTGACCCAAAAACTGGAGCTCCCAGGTGAGGTTTGGTTACAAGGGTTCAGGTGAAAGCTTTTTAAATATATGTATTTTTTTTTATTGATTTCAGAGAGGAAAGGAGAGGGGGCAGGGAGAAATATCAGTGATGCGAGAGAATCATGGATCAGCTGCCTCCTGCACACCCCCAACTGGGGATGGAGCCCGCAACCCTGGCCTGTGCCCTGACCGGGAATCGAACTGTGACCTCCTGGCTCATAGGTTGATGCTCAACCACCGAGCCACGCTGGCTGGTGTACTTAATGGCTTTTAAACTTACGTGTGTGATGGCACTGGCACATCATAGACACAGTGAAAATGGGAAAACTTCGCTGTGGAAGGGGAACCTTTCCAGAATTCACTTCCTTTGTCGCTTATTTCAGCTTCTTTGACTTTATCTCCAAAAACTGGCTACTTAGTGAGACGTACATTCATTAACTAGTTTAAAAAACAGTGGCTAAACGTTGAGGTATGAACCAGGAGTCACGGTCTGAGTCTCAGTCAGGGCACGTGTCCGGGTTGCGGGCCCCATCCCAGAGGAGATTGCGTGACCATTTAAAGATGGTGTTAGGTATATATGTGTGACAATATAATGTCAAGTGCAGGAAAGAAAGGCTACAAAATGCATTCAGTGTCAGTCCGCTTCTGTGAATCTATATTACAGAAGAAAAAAGTAAAATGAAGATTGGGTCTCTCTGGAGAAGTTACAGGGTCTTCCCCCCTGTAATTTCCAAATGTGCGACTTGCAAAGAACACACGCTCCTTGTGTAATCAGACAACAAAATAATGACAGACGGGGGACTGGGAAAGCCTGGTCTCAGTGGTCTTCTGGGGCTGCCTGTGGGTGGGTCACGCGATCCTGTTGGGAGCAGCAGCGAGGGCCCTGGACGGTGGTGGGGATAATAGAGGTGACTTGAGACTCGCGGGGCCTGGACTCTACTCCGAACCTGCAGTTCAGTGACCTTGAACAGATGTCCCCTCTGTCCTTCCAGCTATACATGGCTCTGGCTTTGTAAAATTTCCTACTTTCTTGTATAAAAGTATGATTGCCTGTTATTACAAAGTTAGCCCGGTGAAAGGGATGACCTACTCTCCCTGCCCTGAAATAACCTTAATGGTTTTGATGTGCATTTTTCTAGATGTTTTTCCTGCATGTTTGTGGGCGTATGTTTTTATGGTCATGGGATCGAACCATATTCATTTGCGTTGGGTACATAACGGTTTGTATGCAGATACTTTCTTGCCTCTTCCTGCCGGGCCATGACGTGCCTGGCACACTTGGTGCCCGGTGACTGTGTAGCTTTGTGGGCACGCGAGGAAGCTGCTGTGTGACGGCTGATGCATCCTGTGCCCTTGGTTGCGCAGGACCAGGACTTCAGGTCCCAGAAGCACTTCGTCATCAACATGACCTGCCGGTTCTGCTGGCAGCTCCCGGAGACCGACTACGAGTGCTCCAACTCCACCAGCTGCATGACCGTGTCCTGTCCTCGGCAGCGCTACCCCGCCAACTGCACGGTGCGGGACCACGTGCATTGCCTGGGTGAGCGGGGCCGCGGGACTGGGCGGCGAGACGCCTTTCTCCACGCTTGCTTAGGGAGCTGTGGACAGTCACTTGAGAGTCCAGCGGGAATTATTTCGCCAGAAGCACTCCTCAGCTCTTTGGAGTTATGCCAAACTTCATTAATAGGAAAGTCAGCTATAAAAATCCAGAACTATGGCGATGCTCTCATCTTTTAAAATGGAGCGATAAAACAAGACAAAAACCGCCAGGTGTGAAGTCTAATGCGCTGTCGTTGAATAGTTCATTAATTTTTAGAGGGAGAGCGGAACTTTGATGTGAGGCCATAACGTTGATCTGTTGCCTTTGCACGCTTCCTGCTGGGCATGTGCCCCGACTGGGAATTGAATCATGACCTCCTGGTTCACAGGTTGACACTCAGCCACTGAACCACACTGGCCGGGCCTGACCTAACATTTAAATTTTAAATCTGCGCTTAGGGATGATACGGTCTTTCTTTTTCTCATTCACCGTGGTGGGCGTCAGTGTAAGGAGGCTGACTTTTTAGATTTTTAGTTACAAGGTCACTAGTTCAGTTAGGTCTCTGTATGAGTATGTTTATACCCATGTGTCTAAATGGAGAATTTTTTCTTTAAAGGTAACCGGACGTTTCCCAAAATGCTGTATTGCAACTGGACCGGTGGCTACAAGTGGTCAACGGCCCTGGCTCTGAGGTGAGCTGTCACCAGTAAGCTAGAGGGCCGTTGGGGATTTGTTGGGGTCAGTGGAACCTTCCAGACACTGAGCTCAGACCAGCTCCTCCTTCAGACCCGAGGAGACAGCTGTGGGAAATGCTTAGGGGTCAGACCGGGCCCTTTAGGGAGCGAAACGTTACCTCTCTCCCAGGAAGCCCCCCGCGACTTAGCTGAGTCATTACAGAGCGTCAGCACCATGAGGGTCCCATCCTGAGCGTAACATGAGCCAGTGAGCACTGCTGTTTGCCGTAGGTAGATTTATGATGTGTCTTAATTTCCTTCTTTACTATAAAAAATGCTATATGCTCCGTACTGACCACCAGAGAAGTGAAAATGACAAAAGCGGTAAAAGTCACCTGTAATCGCATCATCCAGAAGTCATAGACATTTTACATGCTTGTGTCAACTTTTCCACAGTTTCGCAAAACACAACAAAAACACCTGTGCTTAGACGGTGCTCTGATGACAGAGTTGTGCCCCCTCCAGCTGAGGCTTCAGAGGTAGAGCCCGAGACCCTATGGCCGCCGTCTGGCTGAGGCCGGCCTCTCAGCCTCGCAGCCTCGCAGGCAGGTGAGCAGGGCTGGCCGGTGTCGGCATGGTTGGAGCTGAGTCAGGCGTGCTTTTCTCTCCCCTCTCAGACGCTCTGAAATTTCCCATTGCAAAAGGAACCCGGCGAGAACTTGTCCGAGTAGCGTTAGATCGTAGCATGGGAAGGAAGTTGAAAGTTGTTTATTCCTAACACTCGGTTTTTAAAAAAAGTGATTTCAGGGGGGGAGGGAGAGAGAAACATCGATGATAGAGAGGAGCATGAGGCATGAATCAGCTGCTTCCTGTGCCACCCTATGAGCCATGCCTGCTGGACCCTAACACTGAATTTTTAGAGATGAGTGACTGCAACAGCTGGACCCAGGGCCGCAGGGGCTGCCTGCCTCCCGGTGCCAACTCCTAACTCCATGCTCACGTTTTGTTCTAGGGATGTGCCATTTTCCAGAATAGAAGGCAAAGAGGGCGTTACTTTTTTTAAAAGAGAAACTCTAGGTTTCAGTCCAGTTACAGGTTGCATGTTTGCTGTGAGCATTTAACAGTCTGTGGCCCGTGATTACAGCTGGCCCCTGGACGACTCGGGGTAGGGGTGTCAGCCTCACACACAGTCAGAAATCCGAGTCTAACTGGAAGCCAGCCCTTCACGTACGCTGATCCCACTGAGGATCAGAGATCCAAAATATTTGGTGTTGCAAAGTGTGTGCTGGTCCTTGTGATCCCACAGCGGGTTGGGGTCGTGAGATCCCTTCCCAGGTGTGACCTAGCAGAGTCATGGGCGGAGGGGAGACGTCTGGTGGACCCGGTCTTGTTTGGTGTTCCAGCATCACCCTCGGTGGCTTCGGCGCAGACCGGTTCTACCTGGGCCAGTGGAGAGAAGGCCTCGGCAAGCTCTTCAGCTTCGGCGGCCTGGGGATATGGACGCTGATCGATGTCCTGCTGATTGGAGTCGGCTACGTGGGGCCAGCAGACGGCTCTCTGTACATTTAGCGGCGACCTGTGCTTCGGGGGAGCGGCACCGAGCAGGAGGCCTTGGCCCGGAGGAAGTAATGTCGCGAGTGGCGTATTTGTAAGTTTTAATGTACAGCATCTGTACTTGGCCTGCCTTGATGAAGGTAAAACTAAAAAAGAAAAACGCTGAACCATGCTTCTCTGGAATTCGGTTTCATTTGCCTGAAATGTATTTTTTTTTTCTGTGAAAAAACTGGGACTCGATTAAACTGGAGGAACAAACTCTGCAGTGATTGGAAATCAATTTAGTTCCAGTGACTTCCGTTTCCTGTTGCTTAAATCGAAGTGTATTGCCCAGATCTCGGCCTGCAGGAGCCTTCCAGCTGTGACGCCGCCAGTGGGCCGGTTGATTCTTTAGCCCAATAGCTGGCCACCGCACCTCAGTGCTCCGAGAGCTTTGCAGTGCCGCATGTGTGCCTGGTCTTTGTCTGCGACTGGTAAAAGTGAGCTAGAGCTTTCACGTCTGGTGGCTGTGGCTTGAACTTGATTAGTCGTGTAAAAGGTTGTGAGAGGACTGAAGAATTAATAAAGTCATAACTGGCTTTAAGGAACATTAGAGACTGTTTTCTGCATTAATAGGTCGTCTTGAGTAATCGTAGCAGCTGTTGCCATTAAGAGGTAGAATGTGCCCTAGCCGGTTTGGCCCGGGGACTGGAGGGTCCTGGTTTCGATTCCAAGGTCAAGGGCACCTACCTCAGTTTCAGGCTTGATCCCTGGCCCTCCTGGTTGGGGTGCATGCAGGAGGCAACCAGCTGACGTGTCTCTCTCACATGGATGTTTCTCTCTCTGTCTCTCCCCCTCCCTTCCACTCTCAAAATCAATGGGAAAATGTCCTTGGGTGAGATGAACAGAAAAAAGGCGAGAGTGTCGTTTTCAGGGCATCACTCCATTCTGACAGTTGGCCTTTGCACAGCACGGGGTGAGGGCGGGCGCCAGTCCAGAGCGGTCGCATATCCGCGTGAGTTACGTCAGCCCTGCCGTTATGGGGGTTCCCAGCTGTGGATGGAAAATAGTTGACCCTTGAGCAACACGAGTGTGAGCTGCGTGGGGCCACCTAACGTGGGCATCGCAGTGACCGCGCAGTCCAGCCCTTGTTCACTGGTCAGCCGTACTCACAGCTTGCTGGGTCATTGGCGTACTGGCTGGATCATTGGCGTACCGTGGAGTGTGCAGTGTGTTTTAGCATAAGGAGTGTTTTTGAGACTACAGATCCTTGGTTGGAAAGAAAAGCAATTGAATAAATATTTAGTTACTGATTTCCAGAGAGAGAGGAAAGGAGAAGGAGACAGAAATTTCGATGTGAGAGCGAAACTTTAATTGGCTGCCTCCTGCACACCCCCCACTGGAGACTGAGCCACAACCCAGGCATGTGCCCCGATGGGGGATAAAACCAGCATCCTCACAGTTCACGGGATGACGCGCCACCAACTGAGCTACGCCAGCCACAGCAAGAAAAGCAGTTACTAATGCAAAATGGGTTTCACTCAGCATTTCCCTTCCGAATTGAGCATCTGAGCAGGCAGAAGGTTAGCCCGCCCATCAGATTGGGAAGCTATGAAATAGTTTTGGAGAATATCTCCAAAAGTCTCATGGGGTTTTCTTCCCCAGCTCACTCCTCGCCCTTTACCTGAAAGGGACTGGTTCCCTTGGGGCTGGCTACCTTGCCCTGGAAGATCTCAGGTGTGTCTTGGTGTCGCCGAGTCGCAGTTCCAGCTCCGGCCACTAGATGGCGCGTCCCCATTACATTTGCTCTCTGAGATCAGCCCCACAGCCTGCTGGCCTAGGCGCTGAGTCCTGACTCCCAGCTCCCTGAGGCTCTGAGATGGGGGTGTCCCTGTCCCCCTGAACCCCGACTCCAGCCTGCTCCCCCTTCCTACAGGCTCTGACTTCATCGGGTGACAGTGTAATCAATGATGTGTCAGCTCAGCCAGAGCATTTCAATGGCTGATGATGCTGTTAACGGAGCCATTTTGCTGTCATTGATCCCCATGCGCCTTTGTGAATGGCTCCGGCCCCTTGTGGGTGCGAGGCTGGAACAGGCCGTGACTTGAGCTGGTTTCTTAGGGACGTGACGGTCACACTCACCGCTGAAGCCATCCCCAGACGGGGAAGCCACGAGGCACCAGAGGAGCAGAGCGCGGGGTGTGGGAGGCTGTGGGTGAGGATGGAGTTGTTCCTGATAAAGGGCTCATTTGTAAGTTTGAGTGATGACCGTTATCTGGAAAATTAGATTCCAGCGCCTCCTGCCAGGGCTGAATTAACGAGGTGTCACTTGGGTGAACTCACTCTTTTATCAAGATCTCCGTTATGACGTCTAATCAGAGCCCCATAGACACAGCGCCCAGGGCCATTCGTCCCGCAATTAGCACGTTTGGCTGTTTCTAGGATCCCCAGCGCTCTCGGGTGCAGGGTCCGAGACCCCTCCGCCTCAGGCTAAGCTGTCACCATAGCACACAGTCACACACATGCTCACATCCACACACGTGCACACAGCTCACACATGCTCGCATTCACACAAATGCACACACTCAGCTCACACACATGTTCATATTCACATGTGCACACAGCCCACACACACCTGCTCACATTCACACTTGGTCACACACACACAGAAAACTTTGCGTCAGTACCTGCTCTGATCAGCCAAACACCCCGGGAAAACTGGCACCAGCCTCCCCCGCCGGGCCTGTGGGCAGAGCGCTGGGCGTCCCTTCATCAGGAACAACTTCATCCTCACCCGCAGCCTCCCACACCCCGCTCGATAGGAGAAGGCCGAGCCAGGAGCCAGGCCTGTCGGTAGGAATTCTTCCTGACAATTCAGATGAAGACGCGGCCCCAAAGCAAGTGTGTGTCTGCTATGTGGTGTGTGTTCCACACGGGGTGGGAAACACACGTGCAATCCCAAGTTAGTAGGATGGGCGCTCGCCTAGCATTTATCCTGGTTCCGTCTCAGGCTGGCTGGGCAACTGAGCATCGATCGCAGTTGGTGGCTTTGAGCAGCAAGTAACAGAATATAATGCCATCGCGTGCGATTCATGAGCTATTATCCAATCCGACAAGAAGCAGGGTGGCCTGGCCAGCGTGGCTCAGTGGTTGAGCGTCGGGCTATGAACCAGGAGGTCACCGTTTTGATTCCCAGTCAGGGCACAGGCCTGGGTTGAGGGCTCCATCCCCAGTGTGGGGCGTGCAGGAGGCAGCCGATCAGTGATTCTCTCTCACCATGGATGTTTCTCTCTCTCCCTCTCCCTTCCTTTCTGAAACCAATACAAATATTTTTTTAAAAGAAAAAGAACGGGGCATGGTCTCAAGACATCTGGCCCCGTACCTGCCGCACCGCCTCCATCTCAGGCACAGAAACTCAAGCCCTCCGCCCCCCTCAGAACTTCCTGTGGCCATGACGGGCCAGCCACGGGGGCCTGAGGACCCGTAACGGATGAGCAATCAGTGTGATGAGCAGAAAGAAGTGGGAGATGAGCCTCGCTTTCCGTCCCCAGCGAGGTCCCTGGACATCCTTCATCCGTGCCCTGGGGGCCTGGGAGATGGCCAGACGCCCCCGCGAGCGTGTGGTTAGCCAGAAGTGCCCCTGAAATGCCTCCTTCAATCGAGGGGCCGTGTCTGGTTGGCTGTGTCAGTCAGCTTTAGGATATTGGTTTGGAAAAGGGTCATAAATTTTCTTTTCAGTTTGGTTTCTGTGGCTTTCCTATTGCAACGTGCCCCTGTAAGACTGGCTGTGCCTGACACTTGAGTTACGGAGAGGAATGTGAGGCGGAGACAAGGCCTCCGGCCCGGCCTGCGTGGTTCAGTGGTTGAAGGTGGACCTGTGACCCACGAGGTCAGCGGTTCGATCCCCGATCAGGGCACAGGCCCGAGTTGCAGGCTCGATCCTCAGTGTGGGGCGTGCAGGAGGCAGCCGATCCATGATTCTCTCATCGTTGCTGTTTCTCTCTCTCCCTCTCCCTTCTCCATTCTTTTTGGGGTTCATCGTGGTCTTAGAGGTGGCGTTTTGGAGCATCTACAATGGAGAGGGTAATGACCCTCAAGGAACCCCCATATGCTGATGCAGTAAAGGTGTGGTTGGGAGTTCCTGCTTGGGGACCGGAGTCTCTGTAGACTTGAAGTCCAGGTTCCCACTGGTTCTAAACGGGCTTTTACAGCTGAGACCAGGCCCATGGCTCTTTTTGGAGGCCGTGCCCGGCCATTTGAGGCTGCGAGCAAACACCCAAACTTCAGATCCCCACCGAGGGCCAAAGGCTCCCCGCCAGGAGGCTGGCCCAGCAGCACTGGTCTAGCTGCTCCCAATGGGGAGTAGGTGACACCCAGAAACCACTGCTTTCAGGGGAGGGAGGCACAGGTGAGCCACGGGAAGGGTTTTTTCGGGGGGAAGAGAAACAGTACTCAGCTTATGCCTCCAGAAGTTTCCGAGGACGGCCCGCATATTCCCCACAGGAAGTGCCCTGCGCTTTTCCTCGCTTCCCTGCCAACTTTCCTCACTCTTCGCGGAACGAAGGGGGCTCAGGGATCCCTCACTCGCCCTCGTCTCCGCGGCATTTTTCCCAGATTTGCAGACTGGTTCTCCCCACTGACTGCTTTCTTCCTTCCTTCCTTATTTATTTGTTTTTTATTTATTTTATTTATTTTTTCTTATTTATGTTTTTTAGAGAGAAAGTGGAAGAGACTGAGAGAGAGAGAAACTTGCATGACGAGAGAGAATCCTGGATCGGCTGCCTCCTGCACGCCCCACACTGGGGATGGAGCCCACAACCCGGGCCTGTGCCCTGACTGGGAATCAAACCGTGACCTCCTGGTTCCTAGGTTGATGCTCACCACTGAGCCACCCCAGCCAGGCTGGACGCCCCTTCTTTCATCCTCGGTTCCTCCAAAGTACACTCACTGCGGGACCACTGTCCCACCACCATGGCCCCTGTGCCGGTCCATGTGGTCACTGCCTCGTGCCTGGATCACCGCGGACCCGCCAATGGCCTCCTGCGTCTGGCGTGTCCCTGCGGCTCACATGTCCCTGTGTTCTGCCAACTCCTCCCTCCCCCCCAGTTCCCTGACTCCCACCAAGAGAGAGGGTGACAGGCCCACGTGACCCCTCCTGCCCCCCAGGGACATCATCCCCCTGGCCGTGCTCCCCGCGTGGCTACCCCCAGCCTCAGGGCCTGCTGCCCCCTCCAGGGCTCCGGACCTCATTTCCTGCGTCCCTCACATGTCACCAGGGCGGAGGGCCCCACCCACCCAGCCAGCCCATTTAATTGCCGCCTCCCGGGGGCCCCTCTGTCCTCTTTCCTGCTGCAGCTTCCTCTCCATCACGTCTCCGTGGATGTGCGCGCGTTTCATTAAATGCCCTGTTTACCGCTGCCTCCCCCGAGAGACCCGGGAGAACAGGGCGTGGGTCTGTGTCGCTCCCCCCGTGTCCCCGGGGCCCAGTTCCTGGCCACCGCAGCGCTGCTCCCTGCCCGACGGCGTCCCAGGGCGGATCCACAGGAGAGAGAAGGTGCCTCGTGGGCCGAGCTCTCGAATCACAGGCAAAACTGTGCAGGCAGCAGGCAGGCCAGTCAGCCCCTGAGCAACCTGACAAGGGACGATGGCCCCTACGCACGCCCACAGGTGACGGCGTCCAATGCTCTGCGTCCAAGGAGGCCCTTGGAGCCCGGCTGGGGCCCAGCCAGTGTGGCTCAGTGGTTGAGCATCGACCTGTGAACCAGGAGGTCAAGGGTTCATGCCCAGGTTGCGGGCTCACTCCCCAATGTGGAGGCGTGCAGGAGGCAGCCGATCCATGATTCTCTCTCGTCACCGTTATTGCTATTTCTCCCTCCCTCTCCCTTCCTCTCTGAAACCAATAAAATATATTTTAAGAAAATTTTTAAAAGAAATAAAAGGAATACACGGGCCGTAATGAGTGCAGGACCGAGGCGCAGGCAGGAGCGAGCAGGTGCAGGCTGGGGTGGCTCCCACGCGCCCCTCCAAACCCGTTCCCATGAACGCTCCCACTACTGCCTGGGGTCTCCTCCACCTCTGCCAGGAGCCGAGCACCAGCTTCCCCCAAAGCTCATCCCTCCCAGGGCCCTCCCAGCCTCGCAGGCCACGCGGCCACAGCTGCTCCCGCGCCAGGACCACGGACAGCGCAGCGTGCGCGCGCCGCCCCCCCTCCCCCGCAGTAGGTGCTCTGTGTGGTCACCGAGTGAGGATGCGTGATGGATAGGGGGGGTGGGGGGGGACTCTCGACCTGCAACGTGACCCTGTTTTCCATTTGCTATCCCTGAACCTGGCGGGATAAACCCCACTCCCAAGCTCAGCGGCCACAGGAATCGCGGCGTTCTCCGTTTCTCAAGGACTGCGCTAGGGTGTGTGTGTGTCTGCAGAGTAGAAGGAACAGGGACAGACAGAGAGAGAGGAACATCGATCTGAGAGAGAGACATCGGTTGGAAGGGAGGCTGCAACCAAGGTACATGCTTTTTTGTTTTTTGCTTTAATATGTTTTTATTGATTTCAGAGAGGAAAGGAGAGGGAGAGAGAGAGAGAGAGAAACGTCAATGACGATTGGCTGCCTCCTGCACACCCCCTCCTGGGGATCAAGCCCACTATCCGGGCATGTGCCTTTGGCTGGAATGGGACCCGGACCGTTCAGTCCGCAGTCTGGCGCTCTATCCACTGAGCCACACCAGCTAGGGCAAGGTACATGCTCTTGACCGGAATCGAATCCAGGACCCTTCGGTCCATAGGCTGATGCTTTAGCCACTGAATCAAACTGGCCAGGGCATCTTTTAAAAAATATTTAAAAAAAAATTTTTTTTTAAAAGACGGCCTATCCCACAGTCCCTGCAAACAGGCTCTCCTGCCACCTGTGGGGACGGCCTGTCCCTGCGGGCCCCAGGGTGACCCTGGCGACCTTCAAACCAGTTCCTGACTCTCCTACCGGGCAGAGGCGCTCTGCCTGAGCACCTGCCGGGGGCTGCCTCCAGCATCCCGCCTGGCCCAGCAGCTGTGGCTCCTTGGTTGAGCGTCGACCTATGAGCCACAAGGTCACCGTGCAGGAGGCCAGAGCCCAGCCCCGCCAGGGGCCGACGGACACAGCTGCCCCAGTGACGATGGCCCGACTGACTCGCCAGGAGCCACCTCCCAGGCCCAGCTGCAGGGCTGGGTTTCCTGCAAACGGCGACGCTGGAGCGGGGCCGCCCACCCCGTGACCGTGTTTATCCTTCTCGCCGACCCCAGGGACGGCTGTGGGCCTCCCGCCCCTGCCCCTGCGGCCTCGGCCTCCAGGCCTGAGCTGCTGCGGTTCCCAAAACTCCAGAAACACCAGCAGCTGGGCGTCCCCCGATGGTCCCCCCTCCGCCCCCCCAAGCCTTGACCATCTGCACGGTTTGCTAATCTCTCCGGTAAACAGTTGTTTTCCCAGCGTTGGATATTGAACAGAGAGCGGCCTGCGCAGCGGCTCGCGGCCCGCGCTTTAAACGTTTAAGTCATCGCCATTCTGTCCCCACACGACCCACCCGGAGCCCTGCTCTGTGATGCTCGGGCCTCCCTGGTTACCGCGGTGGGAAGCGCCAGCCTTTCCACCCCTCCGCTTCCTCTGTCCCTCACTTTTTCTCCCCACCCCTCGCTCTCATTCTCTCTCTCTCTCTCTCTCTCACGAATTTCCTGGTCCCAGACAGAGGACCCATTCTTAACGGTGGATCTTAGCATCCTCAGCAGAAGATGGTTTTTTGATAATATGTTTGTTTGTTTAAAGCAGTGGTTCTCAACCTGGGGGTCGCCACCCCTTTGGGGGTCGAACAACCCTTTCACAGGGGTCGCCTGAGACCATCCTGCATATCAAATATTTACATGACGATTCATAACAGGAGCAACATTACAGTTACAAAGTAGCAACGAAAATAATTTGATGTTGGGTCACAACATGAGGAACTGTATTTAAAGGGCCAGAAGGCCCTGACCGGATTGGCTCAGTGGCTAGAGCGTTGGCCTGCGGACTGAAGGGTCCCAGGTTCGATTCCGGTCAAGGGCATGCACCTTGGTTGCGGGCACATCCCCAGCGGGGAGTGCGCAGGAGGCAGCTGATCGATGTTTCTCTCTCATCGATGTTTCTAACTCTCTATCCCTCTCCCTTCCTCTCTGTAAAAAATTCAATAAAATACATTTAAAAATAAAAAAATAAAAGAGCCAGAAGGTTGAGAACCACTGGTTTAAAGGGAGGGGGAGAAAGATATAGAAGGATCAATGATGAGAGAGTATCGTGGGTCGGCTGCCTCCTGCACACCCCCCACTAAGGATCAAGCCCACAACCCAGGCCTGTGCCCTTGACCGGAATCAAACCCAGGACCCTTCAGTCCACAGGCTGATGCTTTATCCACTGAGCCAAACCGGCAAGGGCTGATAACATGTTTTAATTGATTTTTAGAGAGAGAAGGAAGGGAGAGGGAGAGAGAGAGAAACATCAATGATGAGAGAGAATCATGGGTTGGCTGCCTCCTGCACTCCCCCTGCTGGGGATCGAACCCGCAACCAGGCCTGTGCCCTGACCGGAATCGATCTGTGACCTCCTGGTTCACAGGTCGACACTCAACCACTGAGCCACACCGGCCGGCCTTGTTTCTAATGGGAAATGAGCGAATTGTCTGCCTGGAAGGCATGGACAGTGTCTCCTCAGACCCTATCAGCAGCGTCCGGGGCCATGACACAATGCACCAACAGCTCTTGTCTGGGGAGAGCGGGGAGGCATCCAGGCGCGTGCAGGGTCCATGGTGGGAGGGACGGCCATCCGGCCAGGCCAGCTGGACACCGGGTCACTCGTTCGCTGTCAGACGATTGGAGAAAACTGCTCACAAGCTGAAAAGCACACGGGACGGGTCAGCAGGGAGGAGAGAGGCCGAGCCCGCAGCTCAGAACTTTGCCAGAGGTCGGTGTTCTGGGGTCGGGGCCGGTCCCGGGGGCTGCAAGCTGGCCGGCTGGGAGGGGCCAGGGGAGTGTGACCGTGGCAGGACTCATGGGAGAGCTGTTTAGGATCTATCGGCCTCCCTGACCCCCCACCATCCCCCCCCTCCCGGGGAAGGCACAGAGCAATGACAGCCTCAGGCCCAGAATGAACTTCCTTAGAAAAAAAATGGAACCAATTTCTCAAGAAAAATATGGCTTCCAACGTGGGCTGGTTTGCTCACAAGCTGCACTTCTCAGTGTTTCTGGCCCTGGCCGGTGTTGCTCAGTGGATAGAGCATCAGCCTGCGGACTGAAGGTTCCCGGGTTCAATTCCAGTACAGGGCACGTGTCCGGGTTGCGGGCTCGATTCCAGGAGGCAGCCGATCCGTGATTCTCTCTCCTCATTGATGTTTCTTGCTCTCTCTCCCTCTCCTTTCCTCTCTGAAATCAATAAAAATATATTTTAAGAAAGAGAGAGAGGGAGAGGAAGAGAGAGAATTCAAGCCAAAGTCACTGGCACCGAGGCAGTTAGGATGGGGCAGCCTGGGTCCACCCACCAGGAAGGATCACCTTCATATTAATGATAATAATACGTTGCGCTTCGTCGTCTCGTCCAAATATTTTGAACGCAGCCGGGCTGAGGCTAGGAATGTTTGCCTGGCGCTGCTGACCAGGAAATGCTTCGGAGTGTTTGTTATGTTAGGCCTTTGTATACAGAGACCGCTTTCCCCCCTCGCCACCCACCACCCGCCACCCGGGGGCCGTATTTCTGGCCGGTGGCTACAGCCAAGGTTTCGCAGGAAGTGGCCGTGGGGATTGAAACGGGGTGTGTGTGTGTGTGTGTGTGTGTGTGTGTGTGTGTGTGTGTTTATAAAAACCCTTCGAACCAGCGCAAGGCAGGCGGGCAGCTGCAGGTGTGGAGCAGATAGTTTCATGTTGGAAATTGCATCCCGCAGCTGGGAAACAGGAAATTGAAAAGGACCGGGTCCAGGGACATGGCATCTCCGTGCCTGCCTGACCCTGCATCCCATCCCTGCATCCGTGGGGCCTCGAGATACCCACACGATGAGAGCTTCTTTGCCATCGGAGGGCAGATCTGAATAATCAGTTGTTTTTTGGTTAATCCTCACCTGAGGATGGATGGATGGAGATATATATATATACATAATGTGTTTGTATCGATTTCAGAGAACGGAGAGAGAGATGGAAACATCCACCAAGAGAGAGAATCATGGCCCTAACCAGTCTGGCTCAGTGGGTACAGCGTCGGCCTGCGGACTGAAGGGTCCCGGGTTCGATTCCGGTCAAGGGCATGTGCCGTGGTTGCGGGCAGGAGGCAGCTGATCGATGTTTGTCGCTCATCGATGTTTCTAGCTCTCTGTCCCTCTCTCTTCCTCTCTGTGGAAAGTCAATAAAATACATTTTTTTAAAAAAGAATTAAAATGTGGTGTGAAATGTTTAAAAAAAAAAGAGAAAGAGAGAATCATGGATCGGCTGCCTCCTGCATGCCCTCCACTGGGGATGGAGCCTGCCATCCGGGCCTGTGCCCTGACCAGGAATCGAACCCAGACCTCCTGGTTCCTAGGTTGATGCTCAACCACCGAGCCACGCTAGGCAGGCGGTGCAGCGGTTTTGTTAGCAAACCTTTGGTTCAACATCCTGTGTAACGCCCTCCACAGCAGGTAGGCCCTGCTGTGTCCTTCACTGATGCCCTCTGAGACCCGGCCTGGCGCTGTGCCCTGTGTCCCCTGTGCCTCTGCTCTGCACCCTCCGATTCCTCTTAGTGTCTCCGTTGCCTTGAACCCCTTCTCCTACCCTCCCCTCCCCGCCCCTGCCCCCGGGTCCCATCTTGTGTGGGAGGTTGTTTTGTTTTTCATTTGGTCCCTCTTTATTGGGACGTGGGAGGCAAAAGGAAAACCCATTTGCAAAATCCACCGTCTGAAACCACAAGTCCGCCTGCCCCTAGTGTGATGAGCCCTTAAGCTTCGGCAGGATAAACACGTCATTGGTTTTGCCTAAACCCAGAGAAATGTCTGAGGCAGAGATGGGGAACCTTTCAAGTTCTGAGCCGGTCGGTGCCATGTGTCTGAGCCGCACGAACTTCCTGTCCACTACTGAGAGGGCGGGGGGCATGGTCACTGGGGAGGGATCTGAGCGAGGCCACATTTGCCACAGCAATGACTGCAAACAGAATCCCGGCCCCATGGGGTGGCTCAGTGGGTGAGCGTCCACCTCTGAACCAGGAGGTCGTGGTTCGATTCCTGGTCAGGGCACAGGTCGGGGTTGCGAGCTCCATCCCCAGTGTGGGGTATGCGGGAGGCAGCTGATCCATGATTCTCTCATCACGGATGTTTCTCTCTCTTTCTCTCTCTTCCTCTCTGAAATCAATTTTTTAAAAACCCTATAAAATAAAAGTGCACTATGCAAATAGTCCCCTCGGGCAGTGATTCGTTCAGGAGTTTGACCGGGAGACCAGGAGTTGAGTTCGACCGCTCGCTATGACATGCGCTGACCACCAGGGGGCGGCGCAGAACATGGTGGTGTCGGTGAGGAGGCGGTGGCAAGTGGGTGGCAGTGGAGGCGCTACCAGCCCCAATGGGCCCCTACAAGAATGGGACTGCAGCGGGATGGTGGAGCTGGTGAGCGGGTGGCGCCAGACCAAGGCAGGTGGGAGCCGGGCCTGATCACACACACACCCCCCATCACCCCACAGACTGGGACGCGCAGCAGTAGTGAGGGGCGGGGCTGCCACCTGGCTCCCAGGCACTGAGGGAGAAAGGGCAAACAGCAACATGAAAATAATTCTTCTAATTATTCTCCTTTCAGTGTGCACGAATCTGTGCACCAGGCCACTAGTGTGTGTGTGTGTGTGTGTGTGTTTTTCAGGATGCTAACCACCAGAAAAGCCAAATGCAGAAGGGTCCGAGGTGGAGTCTTCTGGGCCTACCCATGGGAAAAGGGAACGGCCTGGGGGACTTGCTTTTCATCACACGCCTTCTCCTGCCGTGCACACGCAGGAAACCATTCGGAAATGCTTTCCGGGGGTAAAATAAACCAGATATGGGAACGCTTCCCTGTGTGGAGACCTGGCCCTGAAAACATGTTGATGGGACGACTCTCAGACCCTCGGGGCACGAGGCTACTGAGCATCTGTCCTCCCTCTGTCACCTGGGCTGAGCGGCCCGCGGCCCTTCCTCATTGGTATTTCCGACCCCAACATTCCGGAAGAGAATCCTGGATCGGCTGCCTCCTGCACGCCCCTCCCCCACTCCCCACTGGGGATGGAGGCCGCAACCCGGGCATGTGCCCCGACCGGGAATGGAACCGCGACCTCCTGGTTCCTAGGCCGACGCTCCACCACGGAGCCACGCCGGCCGGCCACCGTTCTGACCTTTAAATCAAGTCTGCTGTTTCGGGGAGAGGGCAGAGCCCCACTGATCACTCACCTACTTCACAGGGAAAGGACTCTCACCCCGGCCGGAAATTCAGGTCATCTCGCCAACGCCCAGCATCTCCACGGACACCCAGCATGCCACCAGGCTTGTCTTAATGACCACTTGGGTGCCCGCCTCCCTGGGGCCGTGGGTCGCACCCTTCTCCCGGCCTCAGTGGGAAAAAGCTCCGAGGGAAGCATGTCGGCACGGAGGCCGGAGGGCACGGCTGCATCGTCCAAAATGAGAAGCAGGCCCTAGTCCGTTTGGCTCCGTGGATAGAGCGTCAGCCTGTGGACTGAAGGGTCCTGGGTTCGATGCTAGTCAAGGGCATGTACCTGGGTGGCAGGCTGGATCCCCAGCAAGGGGCCTGCAGGAGGCAGCCAATCCGTGATTCTCTCTCATCACGGATGTTTCTCTCTCTCTCCTCTCCCTTCCTCTCTGAAATCAATTTAAAAAAAAACGAAGCCACAGCACCGTCAGGCACATCACGCCCTGGAGATAAACGCAGATGGTGGCTGCGTGAGAATCCCGGGGGCCAAGATGGGCTGTTCGTGCCGGATCTAACAGCTGTGCCACCCGTCACCTCCTGACACATCCCAACAGCTCCTCAGACATCGGGGATGATCCACTTGGCACCGTGCGGTCCACGCCCCTGGAATGTTGGCAGGAGGTCCCCTTGCCTGGTGGAGCTGGGAGGGCAGAATATCACACCAGACACGCTGGGCTGGCAAAGCCTTTCGATGATGGGCTGGTGTGGCTCAGTGGTGGAGCGTTGACCTATGAACCAGGAGATCAGGGTTCGATTCCCGGCCAGGGCATAGACCCAGGTTGCGGGCTTGATCCCCAGTAGGAGGCATACAGGAGGCAGTCGATCCTTGATTTTCTCTCATCATTGATGTTTCTATCTCTCTCTCGCCCTCTCCATTTCTCCCCAAAATCAATAAAAAATATATGTTTTTTAAAAAAAGATGAGTTGGTAGCAAAAGTTTGTGCCATCTCAATAGCTCTTTGCCTTTTTTTAAAAAAAAATTATGTTTTTATTGATTTTTAGAGAGAGAGAGGAAGGGAAAGGGAGAGTGAGATGGAAACATCACACCGATCGGCTGCCTCCTGCACGCTTCCCACTGGGGATCACGCCCGAAACCCGGGCCTGCGCCCCGACTGGGAATCTAACCGGAGACCTCCTGGTTCACAGGTCAACACTCAACCACTGAGCCACACCGGCCGGGCCCCTCCTCAGTCTTGGTTCCCAAGGACTTGCACTATCTCGAGTTTTTGCCGCCAGCAGGGTGGAGACCAGGCCCTGGGCACAGTCCTCTCAGTCCCTAACAAGATGGGGCTGTCTTTCTTGCTCGTCCTGCCCTCCCCTCCTTCCCCCCCCCCACGCAGTCACACGCTGCTCCCAGACAGACTGGCCATTCCGGCCGGGCAGCTTGGCGTTCTCATACCCTCCCCACATGCCTTTCTCCGGTCCCCTCCTGCTTCTCACCACAGTTCTGTTTGTGTGTCTCTGAGATGGGTACTCTAGTCGCCCTCACTGCCGCGGCAAGGAGGAGATAAACTAGTGTGCTTTTCTAGCACGTGGGGCCGTGAGCCTCCTGGAAGCCAAGGCAAAAAGGGAAACCAGCTGAATTGCAAAGCTCTCACTCTTCGTTGGGAAGGGCACCTCAGGGAGCTTCAGCTTTTTTTTGCTCCAAAACTCCTTGGTTGACACTGTATTTCCATGTGCGAGTTTATGAAGGGAACACTGTGACACATAATTGCTAGATCCGAGATCACTGTTTTACAGGAGCAGCGTTTTCCACAAGGCTCTTTCTTAAGACAGTGATGATCTAGATTCTAGATAGAAAGAAAGAATCTCATCAGAGAAGCCAAGAGCGGGGGTGGGGGAGTGAGGGGGTGAGGATGGGGTGGGGGTGGGATGGGCCGGAGCGGACTTGGAGCTGCTCCATGCCCTCCCTGCCCCAGATGGTCAAACATCCCCCAGAGCCCTGGCTGGTTCGGCTCAGTGGATAGAGCATCGGCCTGCAGACTGAAGGGTCCTGGGTTCGATTCCAGTCAAGGGCACATGCCCAGGTTGCAGACTCGATCCCCAGTAGGGGGCATGCTGGAGACAGCTGATCCATGATTCTCTCTCATGGATGTTTCTCTTCCTCTCCCTTCCTCTCTCAAATCAATAAAATTATATATATATAAAAAAGGGGGCGGGGAGAACGTGTGGGAAATCCACCTGCAGGTGCCAGGAGAGGCCCCGGTGCACACGGACTTGGCTTGTCCGGGTAGGGCCTCCCGCCACGCCTCCTCCTCTCCCACCTCTATTGGGGTGACTCATGCCTGCAGAATGAGTCATGGGGTTAGGAAACCCAAGGGCTCCTGAAGGGGAGGCTGGGGAGGACCTGGGGGAGCCACCTGCACAGCCCCACCCTCTCCCAGGCCTCTCCCATCCCTCATCGCCCACCCTCTCTACCTGCCTAGCCCCAGACTCCAGCGAGTTCTCTACAGCACCCCACACAAAAGGGGTCACCCCTGGACATGGAGCCCAGATCAGCCCTCTCCTCCCGCCTCCAGGCCTTCTGGGCCCAGTTGCTGTAGGAACTGGGAAAACAAAGGCTGACTTCCCACTTGGGCCTGGAGGTACCGGATCCTGGGAGGATCCTGGGAGGAAGGGAGAGGAGACCCTGAAGCCATTTGCTTGTTTGCATGTGACCATTTCCCCGGCTGGCGTGGCTCAGTGGATGAGCGTCGACCAGTGGACCAGGAGGTCACGGTTCGATTCCCAGTCAGGGCACATGCCCGGGTTGCAGGCTTGATCCCCAGTATGGGGGGCGTGCAGGAGGCAGCCGAGAAACATCATCATTGATGTTTCTATCTCTCTCTCCTCTCCCATCCTCTCTGAAATCAATACAAATATATTTCAAACAAAACAAGGAAAACCCACTTACATAGTTCTCCAGGATGTGCCGAATCCATATCCCTGGGTTCTAGGCTGCCCGGGCCGCAGCCGGGGCAGGGGAGGAGGGAGGATCTGCCTCCCTTTCCCAGGTTTGGTCCAGCCCCGTGGGAGCTTCCACCGCCCACTCCACTAGGGAACACCTGTCATGTAGTGGGCCTGGGTTCCCTAACAAAACCCAACACTTAGGAATAGCTTATTGCATGCCCTGGGCTCATGGCATCCTCTAAACGGCCCTCCTGGGTAGACACTGCCCTCCCCACCATCCCACAGACACCCAAGGGACAGCTTGGGGAGGCGGCCGCACCCCGATTCCTGAGGTGGGCCCCAGCTTCCCTGCGGACCACCGGGTGTCTCCTGGACACATCCCAGGAGCCCAGCTGATGGGTCGGTCGGATGTCTATGCCCCAGTCAACCGCCCATACAACCAGGTCTCGTTTGGGGGGGAGAGGGAGGGACAGTGCCATGACCCCGCCCTTCCTCGTGGCTACTTTTTTATATCTATATGTTTTTATTGATTTCAGACAGGAAGGGAGGAGGAGAGGGAGGGAGGACTATCCATAGTGAGAGAGAATCGCGGATCGGCTGCCTCCTGCATGCCCCCTACAGCGGATGGAGCCCGCAACCCAAGCCTGTGCCCTTCACGGGGGGCATGGAGCCCTGACCTCCTGGCTCCCAGGTCGCCGCTCCAACACCGGGCCAGGCCGGCCGGGGCCCTGTGCCTCCTTTTCCCCCCCAGAACCCAGACCCCGTGCGAGTCCACCGTCTCCCGCGGGAGGAGCCCGGCCACCTGTGCGGGAGGCCCCCGCTGGGGCCGGGCCAATGGGGACGCAGAAGCCGGCCTCCAGGTGGGAGGGCGCGGCCCGCCCCCAGCGCTCCGGGCACCGGACTCCCCGGGGATGCGCCCTGGGTCCGCCCTCCCGCCTCCCGGGGGGTCACGCGGGGTCACGGCCGCCGCTCGCTCGGGCTGCCCGGCGCCTGTGCCTGCGTCCCGCGAACCCCCCAAAAAGTCTGCGAGAAGTTCCCGGCCAGGGGCGTCTCGGGCCGTGGGGGCCCCGGGTGCGGGCGCGCGCAGGGGCGCCACCGGGGCGCGCGGACGGGAACGCGCGGCGGCCGCCTCCCCCTCCCCTTCCCTCGCTCCCGCCCGCGGCGGCGGCGGCGGCGGCGGCGGCGCTTCCCCGGCGCGCGGAGCGGCTTTAAAAGGCGGCGCCCCCCCACCCCCGGCGCACTCGCCGCTCGGGCGCCCGCCGCGGAGCCTGCCTGCCGCTGCCATGCGTCCGCCGCCCGCGCCCGGGCCCCGCGCTGCCAGCGCCGCCGCCGCCGAGGACGCGGGGGACGCCGACCGGCCCGCGCCCCGGCCGCTGGCGCTGCGCCCCTGGACGTGGCTGCTGCTGCTGGCGCTGCCCGCCGCCTGCTCCGCGCCGCCGCCGCCGCGCCCCGTCTACACCAACCACTGGGCAGTGCAAGTGCTGGGCGGCCCGGCCGAGGCGGACCGCGTGGCCCGGGCGCACGGCTACCTCAACTTGGGCCAGGTGAGCGCCGCGGGCCCCGCGCGCCCCGAACTTTCCCGGACCCCCGGACCCCCGGACCCAGCGCGGCGCGGCGGTGCCGGGGACCGGGGGCCGCCAGGTGGCGCGTCCCCGGGCGGGGTGACCCTGAGCGGACACCTGCCCGGCCCGGAGTCGGGGCGGTGGAGGGCGCAGCGTTGTGCCCCGCGGGGCGGGCGCTGCCCTCCGTGCCCACCGGGCTCTCCGGGGTCCTCGACGGGGAACTGGACCTCGAGCGCGCGCCAGGGCGGCTGGGCGTGTGTTGGGGGGACAGGCTGCCCGGGGGGCCCCCCTGCGCCCTCTGTGGCCCCGGCTTCTGGAGGGGGCACCGCGCGGTGCCTGTGCCTGGGAGTCGCCATGGGGGCGGCTGCCGGGCGCGCTCAGGACCCAGCAGCAGCCCTGGGGGTGGCCGGAGGCGCGCGGGCTGGGGGTTAGGCCGGGGGATGGCGGGCGTGGGGTGCGGGCGTGGGCTCGGTGTCCAGGCTTCTGCAATGGCTCCGCGGACGAGCAGGGTGACCCTGGACAGGTCGCCTCCCGAACTTCTGCAGCGACAGGGACGGGGACGCGGTGCGCACTGTCCGCAAGTTGTTGGACTGACCCCGGGGCGACGGCAGCCGAGCGCCAAGCCCGGGACGAGCTGGGGGGTGGGGTGGGAGGGGGCCAGCATGCCCCCCGCGGCCCCGGCTGTCACCCGCGCTGCCACCCGCGCTGCCACTTAGCAAGAGAGGCTGAGTGTGTGGCTCAGTGGGTAGAGCGTCGGCCTGCAGACTCCAAGGGTCCCAGGTTCGAGTTTGGTCAGGGTGGCACCTGCCTCCGTTGCATGCAGGAGGCGACCAATCATTGATGTTTCTCTCTCTCTAAAAAATAAAAATAAAAAAATCAATAAACCATATATATGTTTAAATATATTTCATTGATTTTTCACAGAGAGGAAGAGAGAGGGATAGTTAGAAACATCGATGAGAGAGAAACATTGATCAGCTGCCTCCTGCACACACCCCCCACTGGGGATGTGCCCGCAACCAAGGTGCATGGCCCCAACAGAAATCGAACCCGGGACCCTTCAGTCCTCAGGCTCACGCTCCATCCACCGAGCCAAGCTGGTCAGGGCCATAAACTATATTTAAAGAATTATGCTGGCCCTGGCTGGTGTGGTTCAGTGGATAGAGTGCCGGCCTGCAGACTGAAGGGTCCCGGGTTCAATTTATTTATTTGTTTGTTTGTTTTTAAAAAATATTTTTATTGATTTCAGGAAGGAAGGGAAGGAGAGAGAGAGGGATATATTAATGATGAGAATCACTGATCGGCTGCCTCCTGCACGCCCCCTGCTGGGGATCGATGGTGTCACCCAGGCATGTGCTATGAGCAGGAGTCGAACCCTGACCTCCTGGTTCCCAGGTGGGTGCTCACCCACTGAGCCTCACAGGCCGGGCTGGGCCTGTTCCTCTTGACTCAGAACCAGCCTGTGCCTCCCGCCCCCACCGGCAGGTCTACGGGGGCTACGGTGGAAAAGGCCCCACGGGCGTCGCAGCCTCTCCCTCCCTCCTCACCGAGAGAGAGAGAGAGAGAGAGAGAGAGAGAGAGAGAGAGAGAGAGAGAGAGAGAGAGAGAGAACTCTTTAACAAACCTCTGTGCCTTCCCAGCCCCGGAGGTTTTGTGACTCATAAACGCGACGGGGATATTCTTAGCTTTGATTTACGGGCGAGTCCTCGGAGGGAGCGGAGGCCAGGGATGGAAGCGGTTTCTCTTCTGCACAGTTAGCGGGTGTTTCCCCCCGACTCCCCCCTCCCGACCCCGACCAGCCCGCAGGGTCCGGCTCCGTGTCTGCGGCCACAGCCCGTGTCTGGTGCGAGGTCCCCTCTCTAAAGCCTTGTGGGGGCCACTGGCGCTCCTGGCACCTGCCCCGACCCACAGCCCGTCCTCGGTCGAGGATCCGGGCACCCCCCTAGGTCCCGGTTCTTTCTACATTTCCTCCGTTCAGCTGACGCCCCGACTCTGTTCGGTGTGACGTGGGGCAGAGCTCCTTGAGATGAGACAGGTGGTTGGTTACTCACCTTCCTCCGATCCTGGTTGCCTTTGAGCGTGGGATCAAAAGCTCTGCCTCTTCTCCGGGGAACATGCCCCTGGTCGTTGTGGCTCAGTGGTTAGACATGGAGAGGTCAAGGGTTCAATTCCCGGTCGAGGGCATATACCTGGGTTGCAGGTTCGATCCCCAACCCCGACAGGATAAGTGTGTGAGGCAGCCAGCCAGCCAGATGTGTTTTTCTGATATCAATGTCTCTCTCCCCTCACCTCCCCTCCCTTCCCCTCTCTCTCCCTCCCTTTCACCCTCTAAAACATCTCTAAAAAGCAACGGGGAAAATACCCTCAGGGGGTGATGATTAATTTAAAAAATACTTGTGGCGTCAGGGACAAGACCAGTTAGCCTCTTTCTGCCCCTCTAGTCATCATCCTACTAGAGATCCATTCCCCATAACACAGCAGGCCTTACACTGGAGGAAATGTCACTATGGACAGAACTAACCACGTGGGTGATGCGAAGGGCGGTGAGCGGTTGCTTGGTTAGCAATACCTTTACCACAGCAACATCTGAGAAGATAAAAAATTCGGGGGGGGGGGGCGCGTGTTCGGGAGGCAACCAGTTGATGTGTTTCTCTCACATCGATGTTTCTCTCTCTCTCTCCCCCCACCTCCTCCTTCCTCCTTTCCACTCTCTCTGAAAAGGCGATGGAAAGATATCCTCAGGTGAGGATTAACCAAAAGATAAAATAAAAAGCTGCTGGGGTTGACGCGGTGGAAGGCGGTGATGCAGCGTCCCGCCTCTCCATTTGGCCCACGTGGGGAAACGTTAGCACCAAGTACCCGCCAGGGCACAGGGCCGCGGGCACACTCAGGTGCCACTGCTGAAAGTTCGTGGTGGCATCGTGACTTCTTTTTTTGTTTGTTTTTTTAATATATTTTCATTGATCTCAGAGAGGAAGGGAGAAGGAGAGAGAGATAGAAACATCCATGATGAGAGAGAATCATGGATCGGCTGCCTCCCGCACACACCTCCTGGGGATTGAGCCTGCAACCCAGGCATGTGCCCCGACTGGGAATCGAACCCGGGACCCTTCAGTCTTCAGGCCGACGCTCTATCCACTGAGCCACACCGGCTAGGGCGGCATCCCGGACTTTGGAGAGAGGAAGCTGACCGGCCACCGGGAGGTCGAGTCGGGCCAGCGAGCTCACACCCAGGAGGGACCCGGCACAGGCGCCTGAGGAGGCGCGCTTAGGAATGTCCAGGGGCGCCTTGCAGGGGGCGGGAGTGACCGTCTAACCCCCCCGCCCGCCGAGGAGGGGAACAGTGAGTCGCCCGGCGATTGGAAAGGAATGAAGCAGATAGGGATCTGCACAGATAACTCCTCGGACCAGCGCTGAGCGAAAGGCAGGCTGTAGGTGGAGGGCGTGTGCATGTGGATTTTTAAAAAACAGGACGCCAAACCAGTCTGTGTCATTTACGAACACTGACCCATGGGGGGGGCGGTGGGAAGGAGCAAGGGAGGGAAATGTCAGCCTTCACCTGTAGTGGGGTGTTCTTGTTGTTTGTTTTTTTCAGTTATATTTTAATTGATTTCAGGGAGGAGCGAGAGAGAGAAACATCCATGATGAGAGAGAATCGTGGGTCCCCTGCTGGGCTGTCTGTCTGTATTCGCTTTGCTTTGGAAGACCCTGGACGCTAACGTTATTAGTCGTTCTAATCCTTCTCTGAAGAATTAGAATATCCTTTGCCCATGTTTCCGTCAGGCTCTCTTTTATCTCCGTGGTGTCTGTGTTTTATCTGCCCCATGTGGCGAGGAAGCTATGGGTACATGACATGACACGGCAGGTCTCAAGACAGGGCTGGATTTTTTATTTATGTTTTTTTTGCATTTTTCCCCTTTTTTATGATTGATTTTTTTTATGTTTTTAATTGATTTCAGAGAGAAAGGGAGAGAGAGCAACATCAATGAGGAGAGAGAAGCATTGATCAGCTGCCTCCTGCACGCCCCCTGCTGGGGATCCAGTCCAAAACCTGGGCCTGTGCCCGGACCGGGAATGGCACCTGGGAGCTTTCAGTCCGCAGGCCAAAGCGCTATCGCTGAGCCCATCCAGCTCGGGCAAGCTTTTTGGCATTTTCATAGGAGTTTATTCCAGCCCAAACAGACGGTTGCTGGCAAGCAAGGTCTCAGATGCCGCAGGGTTGTGTTTCTGCACATAACACGGGCACAGAAGTGATGCTCAGAGGTCCCGAGGGCCCGGCTGGTGTTGCTCAATGGATTGAGCGTTGTCCAATGCACCAGGAGGTCCCGAGTTCGATTCCCAGTCAGGGCAGATGCCCGCGTTGCGGGCGCAATTCCAGTGCAGGAGCTGGTGCTATGCCTTCCCTGGCTTGGGGGAGGGAGGAATGGGCAGTCGTGGTGCTTAGAGGCAAGAGTCCAACCAACAAGTGTTTCAAAATCAAATGTTGGGAGAGCCCTGGCCAGTGTTGTGGGTTCGATTCCCCATCAAGGGCACGTACCTGGGTTTCAGGTTCGATCTCCAGCCCTGGTGAAGGGCATGTTCAGGAGGCAGCCAGTAGATGTGTCTCTCTCACATCGATGTTTCTCTCTCTCTTTATTCTCCCTCCCTCCCTTCCACTCTCTCTAAAAATCAGTGGGGTGCTGTGCGGCGTGGAGGTCGGGCGGGGGGTGCTGCGCGGAGGTGGGCGCATCCGGGACGCCCGCTGGCCGCCGTGCAGACCCGCATCCACGTCTTTTGGGGGGAAACCTGCCAGGGGAGGCCGGCGGGGGGGACCCAGAGCAGGGACGCACGGCCCCTCTGGGCCTCTCGC
>PVJC01013841.1:0-37356 GCA_004026665.1 Murina feae
GAAGAGGAAGAAATTTGTGTGCCTCTAGGTTGCCAAAGCACTTTCAAAATATCCAGAGTACTTTTATTTACTTTTTCAAGTTATGGCCTCAGGAGCCATAAAATACTGTTTAACATAATCTTCTTTGGTGAAAAAGCTGTGCCAGTGACCCCTGCTATAGGAAACCCTGGTGTCAGTTTCTTGATGTAGTAGACTTACAGTCTTCTGCATGGTATTTCCTCCTACCAAATACTGGGAATTCATCATTAACCAAGTGTGTAAAAATTTGTGGTAAATCTTATAAATAGCTAATCAATAGTCACAGAACCTTGTGTCATATTTCCCAGAAAATGAGAAAACAATAATTCAATTGTGAATGTGTAATTCATTAAAATATATACTTTTTCATTAGAATTTTATGCATTTTTGAACAATGATTTTATGTTATATTCATATTTTTATGTGTGTACAGTATATATATACATGTATAAGCATGTGTATATATATATATATTTTTTTAACTCTATTTGTAGAGTCCCATTATCTAGAATACATAAAGTATTCAACCACACAATTTTAAAATGGCAAAGGTTTTGAATAGATATTTCTCCAAAGAAGATATACAAATGGCCAAAAGGCACATGAAAAAAATTCTCAGTATCCTTGGTCATTAGGAAAATGGAAATCAAAACCACATTGAAGTACACACTTATGAAGATGGATACTTGAAAAAGAAAAGAAAAGAAGTGCTGGCAAGGATGTGCATAAATTGGAACCCTCACACATTGCTGGTGGGGATGTAAAATGGTTCGGCTGCTGTGGAAAACAGTTTGGGAGCTCCTCAAAAAGTTAAACATAGAATTACCGTATAATCCAACAATTCCACTTCTAGGTATATACTCAAAAGAATTAAAAACAGGTTCTCAATCAGATACATGTACAAGCATGTTCATAGCAACACCGTTCACAATAGGCAAAGGGCAAAAACAACCCAAAGGTCGTTTAGATAAACGAATTGCCATGTATACATACAATGGACTATTATTCAGCCATAAAGAGGTATGACATACTGATAAATGCTATGAGGTATAAACTTTGAAAACATGTGAACTGAAAGAAACCAAACACAAAATACTATTGTATGATTTCATTTATGTGAAATATCCAGAATAGGTAAATCCATAGAAATAGAAGGTAGATTGGTATTTGCCAGAGGATGTAGGAGAGGGAAATGAGGAGAAAGTGCTTAATGGACAGGGAGTTTTATTTTAGAATGATGGAAATGTTTTGGTACTAGATAGGAGTGTAGGTTGCACAACACTGTGAAGGTACTCAATGCCAAAAAAATTGTTTATTTAAAAAGGTTTGATTTTGTTATATAAATATCATTGCAATTATTCTTTAACCTGTTTTCTTAAAAACTTCATCGGCAATAATTTTCAGTATAAGTAATCTGTACCACTTATAAATCATTATGGCTTTATTTCTAGAATAGACTTGAGCTTTGGAACAGACACCTCTCCCAAATTACCAACAAATATATTAAAAGATGCTCACCTTCACTAGCCATTAGGAAAATACAAACCAAAACTACAGTGAGATACCCCCTCTTACCTGTTAGAATGGCTATTATAAAGACATCTTATAACAAGGTTTGGAGTGGTTGTGGAGAAAAAAGAACATCATTTACCACTGGTGGGAATGTAAACTGGTACAGCCGCTATTGTAAATAGTATGACATGTTCTCAAAAAATTAAGAATAAGTTACCGTATGGCCCAGCTATCCCTCTCTTGAGGACCTACCCAAATGAAAACATTTCTTTTCATAGACGTGTGCGTTTCTATGTTCATTGCAGCATTATTCACAGTGGCCAAGACATAGAGACAACCAAAGTATCATTCATTTGGTGACGTATTGGATAAAGAAGATGTGATATATATATATATATATATATATATATATATATATATATATATATATATATATGATGGAATACTATGTAGCCATAAGAAAAGAAGAAATACTGCTATTGTGACAACATTGGATGGACCTTTAGAATATTATTTAAGCAAAATAAGTCAGTCAGAAAAGCATGCAATTTCATTCGTATGTGGGATATAAAACCGAAACTCATAAATGCAGACAATAGTCTGGCGGTTATCAGAGGGAAGAGGGTGGTGGACAGTAGTAAAGGAAAAGGGGGACCAAATATATGGCGACAGAAGGCAGTTTGACCATGGGCAGTGGTCACAAATCACAATATACAGATTACGCATGTATCTAGGAAATGTACACTTGAAACCTGTATGATCTTATTAACCAACGTCACCCAATAAATTTAATTTTAAAAAACAAAAAAAAAAAAAGAAATGAAGTACTGATTTATGCTACTACATTGATGAGCCTTGAAAGTATTATGCTAAGGAAGAGAAACAGATACAAGAGGCCACATATATACTGAGTGAGTCCATTTACATGAAAAGTACAGATTACACAAATATATGAATGGAGAGAAAGTGTATTGGTGGTCGTGAAGGGTTTGGAAAGGCACAATGAGGAGTCACTACTAATGGGTACAGAGTTTCTTTGGGGGATAATGAAAAAGTTCTGGAAGTAAACAGTAATGAGGGTTACACAACATTGTGAATATACTAAAAACCACTGAATCATATACTTTAAAAATAAACGCTAAACTATAAAGTATCTGGGATTGCCAGTTGTTTAATCTTTAGATGTTTGGCTACCTTAACCATCTGGCAGCTATGAATAGATTCAAACAGCAGTCATGGCAGATTCTGAGATGGTTAGATTTTGCTGGGACTCCTACCACTACTTTGCAGAGCCTTGCTCTGCAAAAGCAAAGTGGTCTGGATTCAGATACAGCTGTGGCTTTCAACAAATTGGTTACCTGTTCTAAAGCCTCATCTCATTATTTGTAAAATGGAGGCAAAAATATTGTGAGGATTGGACAATAACGTACTCAAGAGTTTTGCCGTTTGTAGGCATTCAATAAATGGTAGCTATTTCTATTAGGGAACTCACTCTTCATCTCTGACCAGTAAAATATTCTGACTTAAATGATAGAAGTATATTTTATTCCCTTTGAATTATTATTGTTTTCTATATTTATTGCTGATAATTAAGTCTGAGTGTTAATTCCAGGTGAAAAGTGAAAGAAAGTAATTACCTATCCAGGTGTTTGGTACTATGTGCTAAACACGTATAAATGGCTATTACACTTTCATCCGGGTGTTTAGTCAGATGCAGCCCTGAAATGACATTTGTTTTCATCAGTGTTAACTGTCCCAAATGATACATTTATGTAGGGCTTGCTCTCAAAAATATTAGATGCAATTTGGTGCTTAATAAATCAAACCAAATTTTAAGATTTTCATTGAATCATCTCTTGCTATGCAGCATGCCTAATGTGGAGAGGAAGGGGTGGAAAGAAAGTGTAAGAGCCATGTCCTTTGAGTTCTAGCATTTAGTTGATCTGTGTTCCTGGAGAAGGATGCTGGCGATAATGGGCCAGATTTATTAGAAAGAGAAAAATTTATCTTTCTTCAGCATTAGAAAGGGCTCACAGTTAAAACTCTGTTGTGCTCTATCAAGAAAAAAAAATTATTAAAATAAAAGTGAAAAATCCATCTTTGCTTCCTCTGATAACGTGGCAACAAAGAAATATCTTACCTTTTTAGCAGGAATCAGGATTAGATTCACAATATTGAAGGCTTGCTGCTCATAGATGGATTTGAGTGCAGAAATAACTTATTTTGGTGATTCATTACAAAATAGAATTATAAAAATTAATTATTTATGTTTGAAAATAAAATAACCAAATAATGAATTATAATAAAATTTATAAATTCTGCTTAAAAATAGAATAGTATATAGGGCTGTATAAATTATCCTCCACTCCATGCTTATATCATTTCAATATCACCAAAAAACTGGGCATATCTTTGCAAAACATCTGATAAGATATGAATAGGCAACACAGAACAAGTTTCAGGCAGGGGGCAATTTCAATACAAAGCACCCTATATGCTTAATATGTTAAGTGTCTGGTCGTCCAGTCATCCATTCAACCAATCAAAGCATAATATTAATATGCTAATGATAAGGCTGCCCAACTACTCACTGTGACATGCACTGATCATCAGGGGGCAGATGCTCTGACCATTAGGTTAGCTTGCTTCTGGGGCCTGGCCGATCCGGACTGAGCAAGAGGAGCCAGACATGCCCTCGAGCCCTCCTGCAGCCCCTCCCCAGCTGGCCAACCTCCTGTGTCTCTCCTGGGCCCGATCATGCACTGGTGGGGTCCCTCAGCCTGACCTGCACACTCTTACAATCCAGGACCCCTCGGAGGATGTCGGAGAGCCAGTTTCAGACCAATCCCACAGGCCAAGCTGAGGCATCCCACTGGTGCATGAATTCATGCATTGGGCCTCTAGTAATGAATAAAGAAAAGAGTTTAAATGCACCTTTTGCATTTTCTTCATTTGCTTAGTATACAGATTTCAAACTTTAAATTTTCTAATGGCTGAAAATTAGAAAATTTTCAATTTTTTAACTGGTTCACACTAAAGACTCTTACAAGCTAGAAGAAGAAAAAGTCTTTCCAGATGAGCAAGAGGTTGAATAAATGTAATGACATATGGTTTGCTTTTTTATAGCTACAATATGTGAAAAATAGAAGCATAACACATGTATTCAATGATATATATGTATTTATACATACAAATATATATTCTGGTTACAAATGATGAGATAAGATTATTTTGTACAAATGTGATTTTGTTTTCTTTCTTTTTCTTGTTCCCTTTATGAATAAAAATAACAACTGAAACTTAGAACAATTTTAAACATCTCATTATACCAGGGATCTAACAAAGGATAAAACAACATGTGCAAAGCCATGATGCTTCAGTCCTGGGCTCACACTTGTGAACTCTGGTTTCAGAGCCTGAAGACAGGAAGACTGTCCACTGAGCTGATTACTGAATCTCCCCCACACGACCCACATGGATGGGTCACAACTGTCTCTTCAATATATCTCTCAGAACATCCTCAGGCACACTCAGAAGGCCCCAGAAGGTCTTCCTTTATTGCCCCTGGATCCCTGATCCCATCAAGGCCCTTCTAGAGTAAATCCTTACAGTCTGTGTACTCAACTTTTTGAATTTTCAAAGTCTATTGTAAAGTGATTATACTGTTTTCTTCAAAACTAAAAAAAAAAATCTCAACGTAAACTTTTTTCGCACATGCTATACATAATTTTAATTACTTTAAAAAAATCTTTTGAAGGCTCACACTTATTTTCAGAAGACCCTTATGGAGAATTATGTTCTAATCTAGGAAGAGCAGGGCATACTGAGATGATTACCTCCTAGAACCAAAAACGGACCTCGAACTCCCAAGGGAAGTTTCATTGGGTGTTACTAGGCCTTATGTAACAGAGTGAGGCACACCCTCAGGACAGGCCTGGAAGAAGGCTAAAAAGTGAAACTGAAATTATTGTTCTATTATCTCTGAATGAATGGTACCTCCCTTGCCCTGCCTTCATTGCAATTATTTTTCTGTTCCTGCACCCTGCCCTGTGCTACCATTTTACCTCCAAGCTTTGATACTCCCAATTGTCTTCAAGATGCATTTGCTTCACCTAGCTCATGCTTGCCAGTAGTAACCGAAGGGTCAAACTTTAGCTTCCAAAGTAACTGATTAATTGGTGTTAATGCCCCACCCCCACACTTTTTTTTTGAAAATTAATTTTTGAATTGTAGTTTTAATTAAATTTTCTGGTTTGAAAAATTTCAAATATATATATCAGAATCTCATAGTAAACCTTGTCTATTCATCAGCCAGCTTCAATAAGTCTGCCATGCTTGTATTATTTATTCATTCACCCCTCTTACTTTTACTACTTTTTTTTTTAGTTAAAATTTACGTAAATTGAAATGACAAATCTTAGCTACAGTATTTTGACAATCAAACATACCTAGGTAACACACACCCCTTTCACAATACAGAATATTTCTGTCTCCTGAGAAAGACACAACCACAGTTCGGAGTTTTGTTAACCTTAGTTTTACCTGTTCTTTAACATCTACAAATTGGTTCATGCAGCATGTAGCTTTTTGTGTCCAGCTCCTTTACTCAGCATAATACTATGAAATTCATCCATGCTGCGACCAGTATGTTATTGGTTCCTTTTTGTTATTATTGTTTGGTAGTATCCCTTTGGATCAATTTCCTGCCATAATTTGCCTATTCTTTCTTTTGTTGATGGATAGTTTGGTTGTTTCTACTTTTTAGTTATTGTATATAAAGCTGTTGTGGATATTTTTGTATGGGGCTTTTTGTGGGTACATGATTTCATTTCTCTTGGTTTGTCCACAAAAATGGAATTATGAGTCAAAGTGTAGTTGTACCTTTAGATTTAAAGTTTAACCTTTTCCCAAGGTGGTTGTAAATAGCTTCTGGGAGAGGGGGTTAAATTGATAATTTAATTAAATGGACAAGAAAATCAAAACACCTTAACAAGTATATGATGAGGAGTATTATTTTCTCCTTGTTCCCATCTAATCCACTGCTTCAAATTACAGGAAAACACTTTCTTTAGTTTCTTGTGTATTCTTCTAATTTTTAAATACAACTATGGGTAAGTTAACACATCCGTCCCCTTTCGTTTCCTCCTATGAAGGTAGCCTACTATATATGCATAATGCATCTCCCCATTTTCCCTTAACATATCTTGGTGTCTTTCCATACTGGTGAACAAAGAGGTTGTTCTTCATTCTTTTACTAAACACTGCTCTATTGATGGTCCCTTGGATTGTTTCTAAGCTGTTACTATTATACACAATACTGCAATGAAGAACCGTGTGTGTGTGTGTGTGTGTGTGTGTGTGTGTGTGTGTGTGTATGATTGATTTTCAGAATGGTGCTTTAGCGTCAGTAGACCAAGGGTTACAGGTATTTATAATTTTGACACTATTGTCAAATTGTGCCTCCATTCGTTTGTGACATGTTGCACTCCTATCAATCTTGTCCATATTCTTGCCAACAGAGTGCACTCGGTATCTGGATCTTCACCATTCTCAAACATTTCAACCTAAGTATCCTGAACAGCTAAGAAAAACAAACATGAAAAAACCTCATACACAATGATTTTCTGAGGTGAGGTACTAAGCAGGACCAGCTACATAATTTGGAGGCCAGGTACAAAATAAAATAATGGAACCCTTGTTTAAATCAGTAAAATTTCAAGATAGTAAGAGTACAGCATTAAGCCAAGCACGGAGCCCTTGTAAGCATATGTCCCCATGCAATGAATGGTACAGGTCGTAAGCCCATGGATGCTGTCCCTGCTCCTAAGCATCATAATAAAAAAATATTTGAATAAGTATCTTATTTTATCTAAAATTGTGTAAATGTTTGCACTCTATTCCATATAGTAATTGTGTTTTATACTACTTATATCAAATTAAATTGACCTTTCATATACTGACATCAAACATATACTGGCTCAGAACACCAGGCACCCCCCCCCCTTGTAGCCTAATAGGAAAACTATAGGTGACATCTCTCAGAACTTCCCTACTTCCAAACAAGCTTTTTAACACTAGTCATATAAATATAAGGCCACTACTTTTCTTGAGTCTCATCTGAATGAATTACTGCTATGATGGGAATTGGAGGCCAAGTGGAGGCTAGTGTTGGGACAATATTGGAAGATCTATGCATTCAAAATGCACTTGATGTTTGTCTTAATTTCTCATAATGCGATGTCCATAAGAGCTTGATTTGCCCTTCCTAGAGCAATGCCCTATATAGTGGGGTTCTTAATGCTTCTGTATTCTCAGAATTCTTAGCATTATTGTGTCAGGCACCCTAAGAAGCAGTGTTGGTGCACTGGAGATGAAGTCAGAGGAAATTTCCTGAAAGAACTTGGGATCATCACTTCTGAAATCATAGAAAGCAAGTCGGGTAGAGGGAAAGAGACAAGTTTTCATGAGATATTGGGAGAGGACAGATGTTGTATTGGCTTAATATCTTTATATCTTATATCTTTACATCATCTGCAGAGCTCCCTTCTTAGGACTGCTCCACAACAAGTAGCACCTAAAAAGAAAAGAAAAATTGAGACACCGAAAGAAAGAGGCAAAGAAGTATCTACCCACATTGGCAAGGAAGAAAAGTAGAACTGAATGCCAAACAATAAACTATAACCAATATACTCATAAGATCAGGGCAAGAGGGAAGCACAATTTGATCATATGTTAAACTACATCACACTTTCACGCCATTATTGCATTTATGTGTTCATCCAGATGGCCTTAGTGTCACTGTTTTCTGCTCTTTTGCCCCCCCTGCTGGCATTGCCAAGAAGCAGTCCTCAGGTCAAAACTGCAGCAAGCACCAGGGAGGAGGTGAAGAAATGAGATTGTGTTTTATGCAGCTGTGCTTCACAAGTTTTAATATGCATATGAATTGCCTGGAATCTTGGTAAAATGCAGGTTTTTATTCAGTAAGTCTGGGCTTGGCCCAGAGTCTTCATTTCTAGCAGGTGATTCCAGACTATGCTTTGAATAGTACCGCCTTCTGTCATCAGAAATTACCAGCATGAAAACCCCTTCCTGAGGTTTTCCAGTTTCATGTAGAATTAATCCCTATGGCCATTAATGGATCCAATCCACAACTGAAGAGTTTAAGTGCATTGGAAATGTCCCTCCAGTTGTATCAGTGATTTACTTCTGTGCAAGTCATCAGCTTCATCGTGCTGCTGATGATATTAGAAGATTGAAACTTAGTTAGAAAATGTCGTGATGGTTTTGTCACATAGAATTAGACTTTTATTTTTAAAGGGTCATTTAAGCCACCCTCTCATTTTACAGTTCCAGAAGCTGAGGTGCAGAGAGATGTGTGACTGCACCACAGTCACACAACATGTTGACAGCAGCCAGACTAAAATCTAATTACAGTTACACAGTCCTCATGCTGTCTGTCCAATCACTTCCTATATTTCTCTTTGTCTAAAGGGATCAGACTCATATCTGCTAAATCCTATAGATCACTGAAGTCCTGAGTGGCAGATGATAAAGCTCAAAAAATACATATGATAGCATGCATTGTATCTTGTCCCTTTATAAATTAGTGTCCAGCTCTCTTATTAGTAGAATTAGCCTTTAACTATCCATTAGAAGGAAAAAGAAATGCTAAACCTTGTCTTATTAGCATCCCCTATCTTGGATGTTTAATCCTCATTTTGCTTTATCCTTCTTCCGGACTCCAATTTATTGCAATAGAACAGTTTAGGTTTGAATGAATATTCTTTAAAATTGCCACACACACACACAAAAAACACCCCAACAAATTAATTCCATATAGTGGGGATGAGAAGATTACTAACCATGTTTTAAGTGAGTGATGTATTTATTTGGGGAGATGAAAAGATTATATTCAGATAAATTCATCATAACTAAGTAGCAAAATGGAAAGACTTGTAAAACCCTTCATTGAGGCCATCCTCAAAGAAAGGTTAGCCTTAAACTAAGTAATTTCACATCCGCAGCATCAAAATTCACTTTAGAGTGAAGCATAGTAACCTCCATCTCGGGTAAGAATTGCTGTTTAAAATTTTAACCCTGATATTCTGGCTTCTGTAAACATTTGCTTGCTTAAATAATAGGGTAATTAGCCTAAGTGACTCCATTTTGATCTCTGTTTCCAGAATAAGACCTGGAAACTCACATAAATCACTCCATTTTGCTGCCAGCCCCATTGTGGTTTTACAAAGGCTATTCTTCTGTACCTGAGAAGCAGAACCTCAAAAATGCTTTCCCTTGACTCAGTGGCTCCAGGAACTGAAACTATAGATAACCTTTAGAGATAGCTAACTTTGCTCAATTGGGCTTCTGTACAAACTGCTTTCACAAGATAGTTCCACATTCCAACATCTAGCAGGTTGTGGTTTTTGCCTTTATAAACTTGCTCCTGTACTTACTCTGGACTGCGAGATTTGGAGAGCTAATGCCCCCTCGTAGCCATCGGCTTTTGAATTAGACTCCTTGATTCGATTTTGTGACTGAAGAGTCCTCTGTTTGACTCACAGGGTACATTACAACAAGAGTTCATCAGCAATTTTCATGCTTGACTGGTGAGTGAAAGGTGAATTTCCTAACTGTCCTTTCCATTCCCTAGGGGGGGAAAAAGGCACGATAGTAAATAAAGTTTCCTGGCCTCTGAGATCCCACCCAATGCAAGCATAGAATGAGATGAGCAAAGTGAGTGGGCGAGTTAAATCGTTTGTAACAAAAGCCCATTACTTACAGATGAGAAATTTATATTGTCAGCATAATATCTGTGGGGCTAAATAGCACTAGAGAGTATATAAAAGCAGTGTGCTTTGGTGCAGAAGTACAGAGCTCAGGACCCAGCTCATCTCCAGTTCTAAAGAGGGCTGGCTCTCTCTCCACCTGCTCTGCTCCACATCCGGTATAGAAGGTAAGATTCCTGTTGAGTGATTGTAAGGCTGTCTATTCTGATTTGGGTACAGTTAAGTATTTTTAAGGGGATAAAGTATTATGAATTCAAATGTTGTTCTTTCATCTTATACTTTTCACTAATAATACACAGGGTAGAACTGAGATGAAAAAGTGATGCAAAATGTAGTTACATAAAAGTCAACACAGTGAAGCCGCAAAATGAGTCGGAAAAATAATTCAATAAAAATATATGAATTTGAAAGAAAAACAAAGATTCAAATCAATGCACTTGTTATAAAACTTAACTGTTATGAGAAATGTGTTTTTAAAATAAGGGCTAACGGTTTAAGTATATAAATTTTTTCCTTAGGTTTGATTAATGTGTATATTACTTTGAACAGAAGGCGCCTTTTACATTCAAGCAGAAATGTGCCCATTAGAGAGGCTATAATAGCAATTGCTCCTTACCAATGAGAACTTAACATTTTCTAAAAGAGAAGAATCAACATCATCTTTCAAATATTTAAATTTCTGATAAGTCTATCAAAAACTCAAAGTCCATGAAATCAGCTATTTGTAAATAAGACACATTTGTAAATAAGCACATTTGGTGCAGTGAACTAATCAATTATTGGGAATTCTTGGAATGGAGCTGAGTGAAACCTCCAATTAATAATTATCTACTATGTATTCAGAACCAATAGCAATAAAGAAAATGTCTAAATGCCCATATTCTGAAATAAGATTTTAGTAAGTCTCTATAGAAACAAAATGAGATGTTCTAAAATACCTATTTAAGCCCTTGGGGACAAAGAATGATTTTACAAAGATCCTCAATGGAGTAAATGATCAAGTGCTATGTTTTCCCACACATACCAATGACCTATGAGAGGAAATGAACTGATCAGTTTTAAAAAGTTTGTATTTGGCCTACAACATCAATGTATTTAGAGATATTATATAATGTCACCTTGCTTATGTCTAAGATTAATCTTTCTAAAAGACTTCCTACACAGAGGATGCTATTGTTCCCATATTTTCCCTTTAAATTTGAGTGGAAATGTGTGGATTTTACAAAACTACACATTCTCTTTTTAGGCTATCCAAAGGAGGTGGAGGGGAGTAACTGGAAATTCCTCTATTATTGAATAAAATTTTGAATCTAAAATAATATAAACAGTTGCTTTCTCAGCAGTGGCATTCAAACAATTAAACTCACTCTCAAAGTTTTTCACAATTCTATTAACTTAAAAATGAATGAGTAAAATTTTAAAAATCAGTTTCTCTTTCAGTAGAACTCAATTCACTGCCTACAGAGGACTTGGAACATTTACTTCTATTTCCCCCTCCATCAGCTCCCATAGCAGCAGAAGGGCACATGCTTTAAATCTCCCTCCATATAGAGTATAATGGAGATTTTGTAAAACCTTTAGGGACTTTTGCATAGAAGGAATTATTTAGAACTAACTTGTTTTTGCAACAGGGGTGTAATTCTAAAAGAAATCTTTACTTTTTTTTTAATTCCGGAAGGCATGGATTTATAATTGAGTTATATAATCAGAAGACACTACCTACATATATGACAGAATTTCAAAGTTTGCCGACTAGATCAACCAAAGCATAGCAAAATGCCATAATGATTTCATATTGGTGAATGAAGAAGGGTGATATGTAATTAATATTATGTTGCTTTGTTTAACTAACTACTTAATATAAAGAGACTTAATATTTCAAAGAAAAAATACTGCTGTTAGTATTCCAGTCTCCATGTTTTAGTGCCAAAGCTAGAGAGTAAATATGGCTAGGATGTTAAAGAAAAGTTTGATAGTTTGAAATGATAATATTTGTAAAATCTTTATTTCCCAACCAAATGTCATTTGCTAAAAATACTCATTCAAATTATTTATGGATAAACATAATCAAACTTGGATTGAAATCTCCACTTCTCACAGAACTATGAAGGGGCTTGAGTAGTAGAGAGAAGTCCATGAAAAGTGCTGGACTTGAGGTTTCTATTTAGAAAACAGAGGAGCTTGCCCTGTGGGAATTTTCTGCCCCAAATTCATTTTAGTTCCCACCTTGCGCACTGCATCATCGTGCCCTTGGCATCCTGTGGCTTCAATGGGGCATCTGCTTGTGGTACAAGGACAAGCAACCAGGTGTATCCCACCACTAGGCCTAGGGTGTCACAAGCTGTGAATGACACGTCCTGGACTAAGTCCAATTATAAAACAACCTGGTGACTTCTGAGACTTCAGAAACAGGCATTAATTTTCATTATGACAGTGATCTCTTGAGTTTCTTACTTGTGATTGTTCAAGTTGCCAGAAGCATTAGTTCTTGTTGCAAATTGCTTGTCTTTAAAACAATTTTTTCCCTTTAATTTAGAACAGGTCAAAGCACCCTAAAATACCTCAAATCTGTTGGCCGCTTTATAATTACAAAGTCTAGACCAAGTTACACTATTTAAAATATAAATGAATAATACATCTGAACCGACAGCTGGTATGCCAAGTTGTAGCCCGAGGCTGCTTTAAGATGGTTGAAATGCAGTATAATGTAAATGCTTGAGAGTGCAGGACTATTAATTGAAAGCCAGACTGATAGAGAAGGGGTGGAATCATGGATAAGGTGACATTCAGGCTAACCATATGTAGCATATCACCTATGGTGGCTATCTTACATGTTTATCAGAGACATTTTTAATTCCAAATCTGGAAATGAGCCTTCTAATTATTAACAGAAGTGTCCTACATTAATGAAAAATCTTAAAGGTGGTACACATTTTATAAATCCTTTTTTTTTGCCACCAAAAAACAATCTGGGGGGAAATATAATCTACTTTTAAAAATATACTCAAAACAAAATAGATTTTTTATTTATTTATAAGATTTACTTCATCATAATTAAACGAATTGTGCTTTATATGTTTAAATATGGTTGCTTTTCTCCCTCCCCCCCTTCTCCCCTTATCTCTGTGCACCAACGGGCAGCAAACATGAAAGGCATTTACTTTGTAGCTGGATTATTTGTGATGCTGGTCCAAGGCAGCTGGCAACGTTCCCTTCAGGACACAGAGGAGAAATCCAGGTATTCAATCTTTAGACTTGAACTAACATAGCACAGTGGTTATAATACATCCTGTGAAAACTATGGTTTGTGAAGAGGTCTCAGTAACTGAGAGTAAATACACTGTACAATTTTAAAATGTTTAAAATATAATTGTGATAAAGTTGTTTCTGGAGTATAGATCAGAGTATGTTGTTTCACAACCAAAGGAGTAGGCTATGTTGGAAAATGTGTTACAGGGGAAATTATAGCTTGTTGAAATCTTCAGCTGATCCTATCTATCCATTCATTACTCACACACTGCATAGTAGATTATTTTAATTATTCACACCAACTTTTTCTTTTTTTATTCCTTTTAAAAAAAATAACACTGCTTCTTACTAATTGTAAAAGTCATACATGTTCATGATACAAAATATGCAAAAAATGTTATGTATGTACTGTATATAGACTGTATCTCAGATCATTATACAGCTTCATATTATGCCTTTTATCTTAGCATTGTATTGTTAGCTCTTTGGTATAACATTACAAATAACTATTAAATGTATGATATTTAATAGCTGCATACTATTTCATCTAAAAAATGTACAGTATTTATTTGGCTATTCCTTTTCTATTGAAAACTTGAGTTCTTTACATTTTCCCACAAAGAATGCTGCAAATAACTTTTCTCCCTACATTTTTTTACTCTTTCCTGAAGCTAGATTTTTGGTACTAAAATTACTGTGTCAAAGGGTTTGAATAAGTTTAAGTCTTATATAATATCTTGCCAGCTTGCTACCCAGAAAAGTCATACACATGCACACTCCCATCAGCCTTATAGAAATACTCCTTTCATAATACCCTCCCCCATATTTAATCTTTGCTATTTTTACAGGTGAGAATAGCATCTCAATTCTATTTTTGAGTATTAATCCTATTGAACATTTCTCCATATTTGCCATGGCAAACAACTATTGATTACCGGCATGTGGATTATCCACTACATAGTTTGAAATTAGCAAGAGGGCTTTTTCTTGGCATTCTCTAAATTTTTAACTGTCTTTCTCTTCCATCATCAGCTATCATGTAACCAGGTAATGGAGCTACATTTTTATATTAACACATCAGAACACACACAGATCAGCTGCCCAAATGATTTGGGATTCTTCACTCTTTTAAAATAGTCAAGTCATTGCTCTCTTCTCTCATTACTAGCAGAATCATAATTCTTTAAAAAACTGTTTATTTAATCTTATTTCAATAAAGAGGAAGTCAGTTAAAAATCTGCTACCAGGATTCAAAATCAGAGTGTATTCAACTCTAATAAAACTCTGAGATTCCCGTGGCAAACAAGATGTCTCTCTGATCAACTGAGATGCTCAAAGCACCTGCCTCTCACGTGGTCTTGTGTTTTGTGGAGAAGATGCTTCTTGAGTGAGTCCACTCAAGGAGAGACTTAGTTGCACCAATCACTGTTCTTCACAGCTCGTTCCCAGCTCCCCAGGCAGACCCGCTCAGTGACCCCGATCAGATGAATGAAGACAAGCGCCACTCCCAGGGCACGTTCACCAGTGACTACAGCAAGTATCTGGACACCAGGCGTGCCCAGGATTTCGTGCAGTGGTTGATGACCACCAAAAGGAACAAGTGAGAGTCTAAACCCAGCCCCACATTTGCACACAAATGTATTACTTAAATATGTCTAAAGTATCTTCTGATTTTCATTATGTTGCCATGCTCATCAAATAGAGTGTATAAGCTCTTTCAACATTGATGATTTCAAGGTTGGTGATGTTATCCTTCATAGTATGCCTCTGAAAGTCCCACTTCTCGCCCTGAAAATGCCCTACTCACCCTTGTAATGAAACGTAGATTTTAAATTATTTTCCCCACTGTGATCTTAGCAATATTTACTCTCTTACCTATTTTCTATTAAAACTGAAAGCTGACTTCTTTAGACCTAAATGGTTAGGAATCTATTTTTTGACCAAAAGATAAGAGCAAATTCAACATTCCTTTGCAGGGTTCAAACTCATGACTGTGATCACATTTAAAGTAACCCCTAGCCAAGTTAATCATGGTAAGGAATGGAAACAGATGCAGTCATTTTCTTGTAGAATACAATCCAAGATACACATTTAAAATTATAGCCTAGCTGCACCGCATAAAGAGAGAAGAAGGCAAATAAGAGCACAAGCCCTCCGAAAGGCATACATTTTAATGTTGGATTTTCGTTGACAGTGTTGGGTTTTACCATGCATGTAGGCTACTGAAAGAAATCTTCCACAAGGGTTTCACAGAGATGGTGGAATTTCACAATTTCTTTGGAGAGTGGCCCACAGGGGAAGGGAGTTATGCATACAAAGTAGCTGAAGGAATCTAAATATCAGGATAAGGACATAGATTTGCCTGGAGAAAGGGAGAGAGAGAGAGAGAGAGAGAGAGAGAGAGAGAGAGAGAGAGAGAGAGAGAGAATATGGGTTAGCAGGAAGAATTGGAGAGACAGGGTGGTTTACCAAAAGTTCTTAAAGTGGAAGGCATGCCAGGAAAGATGGTGGTCATGGTCAGAGCAGACACTGGGAGAAGTCCCTGTTAGTGACTACAGACATGGCCATTGGTGAACTAAGAGAGATCACAAATTTGAAAAAAAGAAAACAATTATCCTCATTTCTGGAAAGGGAATGCTACAATTTGGTAATCTAATGTAAAATAATCCTCACTCTCAAGTGATTTCTGTTCTGTGTTTAAAATGAAATCTTCCAGGGGTAATAGATGCAAGAGGGCAGCTGCTTAACCACCTACACAGATCATTTGAGGATGATATGGGGTCATCATCTTAGCTTTCCTCACTGCTGTCTCATCACATGTTTCCTTTCATCCATTATCATGTGGTCCTTTTGATGACATTTTGAGATGGTCCTTAGCTTTCCCTTGACTCATTTAACTATGTCTGACCCCGTAAGTATTAACAAACAGCTGCCTTGTCTGCAAGCTGCATAGCACATTGGAGAGTCCACATACACTGAGGCTGAAGTAAATGCAACAGTAATAATCAATGGCATGGATAAGCAGAAGAGGTGAAAATGGGTGTGCTGAGTGAGCTAATGCTCCCCTTAACTGCTATTATCTCTCTCCCATCAACCGTCAGTTCAGATCATTCATGTGGTTTCAGGACAAGTCTCCCCTCATCTCCTAAATCTCCCTAAACCTCTTCAACTCCAAGCTGCCACTACTTATAGGTGAGAACCACAAGGCTAAAGAGTCAGATCTTCAATGTAACATTCACATTTCTTTCAGGAATAACATTGCCAAACGTCACGATGAATTTGAGAGACATGCTGAAGGGACCTTTACCAGTGATTTAAGTTCTTTATTGGAAAGCCAAGCGACCAAGGAGTTCATTTCTTGGCTGGTGAAAGGCCTAGAAAGGCAAGAGTAAGTCTGCATACTCTTATTTAACTTTATTTTTTATTTTTGCATGATGTTGAAAATTTGCGCTACAGTTATCTATTTATGGACTTGAGTTATAGAAGCAATTAGTATAGTCTCACAAAGTAAAGAAATAAGTCCTATTGGTGGGAGACAATCTACAAGAATTTAACGTGTTTTATCTGTAGTAGCAAGTATTAATAATAGAGTCAGACAGGTGGTATTTTTATCCCACATTAGAGCTGTGTTATAATTAGGCTATTAATTTGTCAATCCAAGACACTTTTGAGAATAGGGTGCTATTGAGAACTACATCAGGATGATAAGCTTAAACTAGAAAAAATAGAGATAAGGAAAAAAGAAATAATGCTGAAAACTTAAAGTTTGACTTTAAGTACATATGGGATCAACATATATTTGTGTTACTGTTTAGCTAATAATCTGATAAAGACTGAAAGGTATTAAACTTAAGATGTTTAATGAAATGACTCTCAAAATACAAATATGTGCAAACATCCATATATTTAACAATATCCCCATTTTTTAAGGGACTGCCATATAAATACTTTCACAGTTGAAAATGAGACTACGCCCTTTTTGGATCTTACCACAACCAAACAGACCCCTGAGCCATTTCATTTTCTCTTGGCCATTTTGATTGACATTTGAATTATGAGAAGCAGGAAATTCATGTTCAACTCAATTTTTTATGAGATTTAAAACAAGCTTACTGAGACTTGGAGAAATCTTAAAAAGAAAGGAATTGTGTTACTACTTAGCTAATAACCTGATATTGTCACTGCTTTTTTTAAACATTGATGATCCAATTTACAAAATCAATGGTAAAAATAGTCACTTGTACCTTAGGATATTTTATAGTATTTTAAAGGGGCACCAAAAAATGCTGCTAATTAATCTAATAAAAAAGAAAATCTAATATAGATGAAAGTTTAATCCCTTAATACAGCACTTCGCAAAGGCCGTCCTAATAACCACTAGTTTTACATTTTTCTGAATTTCAAAGAAAGTAATAGTCTCAATAATAACTTCTGTGTTGCCAATATACCAAAATCCTTGGCGCAGCTGGACCGCTGCAGAAGGCATGAAGTTCTACAGGCTTCACATCCCTGCTCTGCTCTTCACTGCCTCCAGATTGTCCATTCGGACATGCACCCGTTCACGCAGGTTCCCACAGTCCGCCCTCTGTAAATATAATGTCCTGTTTTCTCCATGACCTGAACACGTTACCAATGATATGCACTCACTCAGTAAGCATTTATTTAAAGCCTTTAAGCAAATGTCAATTTTTGTCCCCTTTGTCCTCAGCTTCCCAGAAGCCACCATTCCTGAGGCGCTCCGCCGCAGACATGCCGAAGGCTCTTTCTCTGATGAGATGAACACAGTTCTCGATAATCTTGCCACTCGGGACTTTATAAACTGGCTGCTTCAAAACAAAATTACCGACAGGTGATTGCATTTTAGTGCATTCCGAAAACCATCAAAACTTCCATACATTGTATCATACACTTACAGGCTGTTCCTTGTGTGGGGAGGGGAGTCTGACTCATTTAAGAAAACATCATTATATTTGTTTTAGATAATTACACTTTTACTCATTCACCCACTTACTCCAAAAATATTTCCTGAGTGTTAATTAAGGGACAGGGCATTAGGAACATAGATAAGAATAAAACATGGAAATATGCATCATTCACGTGATAATGTGACATTCTATATTGCTACATATTTTGAATTTTTAGCACAAATAAATTTGGTATTATATACTTAATGTAATAAGGATAGTAATAAAAATCTAAACACCAAAAGTAACCACTTATCTTGATGGGTTATAATGGCTTTTTATAACTATTTATACACTTTATATTCTTTGATAGGGGAATTTAGGATGTGGTCTTTGAATGCAAATATTTGAAAAGTTCAAAAGACTAAGGGATTCGTAAGACAAAAAGATTAATAAACAAGTTTTACCAAAATAAATCTTTAAAATATTTCCAGGATAATTTAACTACATCATCTAAGTCTAGTAGCTCTGTTATATGACTGTCTTTTTCTTTTATCTTTAGGAAGTAAGTATGTCACTACTCAAGATCATCTTCATAACGTCACCTACCAGCCACATGGGATGTTTGAAATTTTAAGTTCTGTAAATTTAAGAGATGTATTCTGAAGCCATGTTGCTTTGCATGCCAATGAATATATTGTCTTTTAAGGTTGTGTTGCCAAAAGAATATAAATGGAATAAACCACTGTCAAACTATTGCTCAAATATCAGCTTAAAAATATAAAAGTGCAAAATCTCTTATTTTCTTCTGGTTTTGGATGAAGTCCCCTAACCTGCTTATAGTTAGCAATGAAATTGGTTTTCTATGATATAATTTGTACATATAAATTATTCCAATCAAAGCATCTCTGCATTAAAATAAGGATTGGGCTAGTAGACACAGTGGTGAAACTGGAAAGAAAACTTTCTTCTTGAAACTTTTATCATAAAAATGCTCAGCTTTCAATATATCAAAGACATAAATAAAATCTTCAAGCTTCTTCAATATTGTCTATTTTCTCTTCTTCATTCCCCCACTCCTTCCAAACATCTCTTCTTCCTGAACCTGAAGTTTGCAACCCAACTCTGGTAGCCAGGCATTGCTTCATGTTGTTAACATTTTGAGCCTACGCTGGAAACTCATGATATTTTATATAAATGTATTGTTTTCTGGCTTCTCTTGAAATATTAGGACACCAGGCAACATTAGACCCACAAAACAAATCTTTTCTGAAGAGGAATACCAGCTGCCTCCTTTTGAAGAGTCACAACTCATTATTGTTCCCCCATACACACACACACACACACACACACACTCACACACACTCACATACACTCACACACACAACTGCACTTATATGCGCTCATATATCCACACTGATGTAATGTACACAGTAGGCACTTTCCCCTGGCCTACTTTACTTACGCGTCTCACTTGCCTGGCACCTGCTGACATTTAAGTAACTGTCCTGCCCTGTACCCTATCTCCCCATCCTGCGTTGTCCAGTATCTTAGCCCAGTCTGAAGTTGATTTCCATGCCAGACACTTTTGTTTTTTTATACAGCATTGCCAACTCCCTTCTTCTTTTTTTTTTTTTATTGAAATACTAGAGGCCCAATGCACAAATTCATGCAAGGAAGCTCAGCCCCCGATGCCATGGTGGCTGCCTCGGCCCTTGCCTACTGTGGCTTTATCCAGAAGGTCGTCCGGAAGGATATCTGATCTAATTAGCATATTAGGCTTTTATTATTAGAGATAATCAACGTTTAATATTGTTTAAGTTGTACAATGAGCAAATTTTATACATTTATTTATCACAATATGATTACCACCTTAGTTTTAGCAAATCTTTTATCAGATCACATAATGATTATTTCTTCAGGGCATGAGAACATTTAAGATGTAGTCTTCTAGCAAATTTTAAGTAAATAATACAGCATTGTGGATTTTAATCTCTATGCTTTGTATTAGATGGCAGAATTTACTTATCTTCTAGTTGCAAGTTTATACCCTTTGAGAATGTCTCCCCAATTCCCACCCCCCTAGGCCCTGGTAACCACCATTCTACTCTCTGTTTCTATGAGTTTGGCTTTTTAGATTTCACATATAAGTGATATTATACAATATTTGTTATTCTCTGTCTGGCTTATCTCACTAAGCATAATACCCTCTAAGTTCATTCACATTGTTGGTAAGTGGCAGAATTTCCTTCTTTCTCAGGGCTGAGCTGACAGAGCAAACTGACAGGAAAATCAATAAGATCTGATAAACTCAATCAACTAAATACACATAACATAGTATATTGCACCTAGGAATAATAAAATTAATATTTTAAGTACACTTTAAATGTTTACCAAGATTCACTTATGCTGGATCAAAAATCTTCAATAAATTTCAATGATTGAAATTATTTAGAGTATGATCTTTGACCCAGTGGAATGAAGCTAAAAATGTAAGGTTTATATATAAACCTTACATAGTCACAACTGCTTGAAACTAAGCAATCACTTCTATATAACCCATGGATCAAAGAAGAGACCATAGTAAAATAAAATTAAATACTTTTGAATTCTATGATAATGAATATATAATAAATACAAACTGGTGATACAACTAAATCAGTGCTTAAGGGTAAAAGATAGCTTTAAATACATTTGTTAGAAAAGAAGAAATTAGAATAACAATAGCTTAACTTTTACCTCAAAAAAGCTGAAAAAGAAAGAACATCAACTCTCAAAAAGTAAACAAGAGGAAATGAAAAAGATAGGAGAAAATAATGAAATAGACAAAAATTGGAAATAAAAATGGAGAAAGCCAAAAGTTTGTTCTTTGACCAGATTAGTAAAATTAAGTTCCTAGAAAGACTAGGCAAGAAAAAAAAAGAGAGAGAGAGAAAGTTCCCAGAATCCTATATAATTCTATATAATTAAAGCATAACATGCAAATTGGCCGAATGACAGAAGGACCAGTCAGCAGGGGCAGGGTCGGCGAGCAGGCTGTGCCAGGCCAGCCAAGTCACATGCCAGCAGGCAGAGGGAGGGAACGGCCTTGCATGGAGGAGGGGGGCAGCAACCAGCAGTGGCAGAGGGGCAATGGGGGGCCAGCACCATCCTCTGATAGGTGCATCTGGTTGCTTCCTACAGAGGAAGGCCGGGTGACAACAGCAGGTGATGGGATGGCATCCCCTGATTGCCTGTCCAGGCACCTCCCGCAGAGGGAGGTCAGACATCAGTAGGACATCCCCTGAGGACTCCTGGACTGTGAGAGGGTGCAGGCACAAATTTTCATGCACTGGGCCTCTAGTCTATAATAAAAGGGGAAAATTCTAAAAATTTTACAGACAATAAAAGTATAATAAGAATATACAGGGGTGGACAAAAGTAGGTTTACAGTTGTTCATATGGAAAAAATGCATGTGGGTTATGATTATTATAATAGCTCTATTAACTCTGTGTTTAGCATATTCACAAACTATAAACCTACTTTTGCCCACCTCTGTATTGCATAAAAGTGTATGCTTTACAAAATTGGCAATTAGATGAAATGAACAAACTCTTTTAAAAATATTACTAAAATAGACACAAATAATAGGAAAATCTTAATAGTCCTCTTTGTACTCTCAAAGTTGGATGTGTTATTTTTTAAAATTTCCAGAAAGAACTTGAAGCCCAGATGGCTGAACAGGTGAATTATTCTAAACATTTAAGGAAGAAAAGACACCAACATTACATAAACTATTCAAAATAAGGGAAAATGAGGAATATTTCCCAGCTCATTTTATGAGGCCAGGATAATATTGATACAAAAATCTAACAAAGATTTTATAGAAAAGGAAAAGCCAATTTGATTAATGAACAGAGGTTAAAAAAAAATTCTATACAAAACATCAATAATCAAATCTAGCAATGTATAAGAAAAATATAACAACACAGACATGGTGTATTCTAAGAATTTCTGGGTGGTTTATCATGTTTTACAAATCAATGTAATTCACAATACTAGCAGAAATAAACAGGAGAAAATTAATATGCTTGTTTCAATAAATGTAGCAAAGACACCTGATGAAATTTAAGAGCCACTAACATTTTTAAACCCTCAGAAAATAATAATAAAGTTCAAATCTTTAACTACTTTAGGTAGAAAAAAATAATTTATAGGACTAATAAATCAAAATTAGGACTTTATAAAAAGTAATAAAATAGAACAGCACTAGCCAATCTAAGCAAAGAATAAAAGTAAACAATACAGGGCTGCGCAGAGTTACAGTTGTGAGTACACAAAACACAGAGTTTATTCCTATATTATTATTTCTTAATTATTGTGTTATTTATTTGTATTACATCTATAAACCTACTTCTCCCAGCCTTATATGTAAAATAAAATTAATTGAAAAATAAGCATTGAAACAGGTAAATTAAAACAAATTTGAGACTGCTGAAAGTGCTGAATAAAAATATTTTAAAATCTAAGATATATGGATGTAATTTTTAATGCAGTTTTTAAAAATTGTCACTAGTAGAGATAAAAAGCTTAAAAAAACTGATATACATAAAATAAGTATTCAAAAGTATTAAAGAACCAACTCATAAAATGGTATAGATCCAGATGGTTTCACATGGAACATCTATCAAACTTTCAAAGAGTGGGTAAATAATATGCTTCATAGATTATTCCAGAGGCTATGGGAAATAATGAGAAGAATGATCTAATTCTTTTAATAAACTGAGTAGAACTTTGAAACCTACACTTGATAAAGATAGAAGAAACGAAAAGAAAAGTATGGGCTAATCTTGCCTATGAATCTTGATTTTGAAATCCTAAAAAATAATCAGCAAATAGAATTCAATAGCATATTAAAAATATTACTACACTATGACCAAGTGTAATATATTCCAAATTACCAAGGATGTTTCAATATTAGGAAATTTACTGATATAATTATATCATATTAAAAGATCTAAAATTTTATTATCTCCACACATCTATATATTTGTCTGTACAGATATGTATAATTATATATGACATCCAATGTCATTGATAGGTTCTGTGCCTTTAAACAAAAACAAACAAACAAACATAGAGTAAAACTAATTTTACTGTAGGCTAATTGATACAAACAAGAGTTAAGTTCCTGGGGCATCTCATCAATGTTATAACAAAACAACATTGAACAAAACAATATTATTTAAGCACTTGCTGTAAACACTGAATAAGGAGGCGGTTTTCGGAGGCTGGAGGGGAAACAGAAGGTTTAATTTGGTCCAGTTGGCTTCCACATCCATCCCTACCCCACAAGAACTCATTAGAACTTGTCTCACAAAACAATGATGGAGATGTACTTGCAGTGGATTAAGAAGAGACAAAAAGAAATCAGGGGTACAGATAAACCACTGTGGTCTCTGTGGTCTTTCAAGTTTTTCCCAAGAGAAGTGTCCTTATACACAAGAAGGACATAGGAGCAGTATGGTTGAAAGAGGGGTAGGACTTGACTCTATATTTGAAAAATCCTATCTAACAAAAGAGTAATATGCAAATTAACCATCACACCCTCACTCCATCCCTCCATCACTCCATCACTTCATCAGAAAGATGGCTGTGGCCACGGAGCTGGAGTGAGCAGGAGGCTTGTATTGACCCTGGCCATGGAGGAAGCCAAGCTTCCCACCTGCCCTGGTTGGCCCTGAGCTCTGCTCAAGGCTACAAAGTTTCAATTATAGAAGATAAATAAACCCCAGATACCTGCTTCCAGGTGGCATGGCCTTCAATCAAGGAGGAGCTGGGAGCCTCAGTTGCCAGGGGCAACCTGACCTGGGCTCCTCTTAAGGCTACAAAGTTTCAATTATAGAAGTCAAATAAATCCCAGTTATCTGCTGCCAGCCCATGGGCTTGGCCAGTCTGAAAATGGCCCTCAGCCCCTCACTCAGGCTGGCCAGGCACCACAGCAGGACCCCCCACCCTGATCCAGGACACCTTTCAGGGCAAATCAGCCAACCCTCACCCATGCACCAGGCCTCTATCCTATATAATAAAAGAGTAATATGCAAATGGACAGTAACAGCAGAACAACTGGGAATAACTGGTCTCTATGACACACACTGACCACCAGGGGACAGACACTCAATGCAGAAGCTGCCCCCTCATGGTCAGTGCGCTCCCACAGGGGAAGCTCTGCTCAGCCACAAGCCAGGCTGATGGCTGCCAGCACAGCGGTGGTGGAGGAAGACTCTCCCACCTCCTCAGCAGCACTAAGGATGTCCGACTGCAGCTTAGGCCTGCTCCCTGCTGGCAAGTGGACATCCCCCGAGGGCTCCTGGGCTGCCAGAGGGATGTCTGACTGCCAGCTTAGGCCTAATCCCTGGGGAGTGGGCCTACGCTAGCAGGTGGACATCCCCCAAGGGGTCCCAGACTGTGAGAGGGCACAGGCCAGGCTGAGGAAGCCTCCCACCCCCACCCCAGCCCCCCGAGTGCACACATTTTTGTGCACTGGACCTCTAGTGTATTATATAAAATTGACAAAATTATATACTTGCTAATTGTTGAGAAGGAAAAGAGGGAAGGGGGCTGATTGGTAGAACTTGAGGATTTGGCATTAGCTGGTTTAATGTGTCAGCTGATTCATTTAGAAGAGATGCCTGGAGAATAAAGTAGTACCTCCTCCCAGCCTGAGCAGACCACATGTAACACATGTAACACATGTAACATTCAAAATGAAGTTGCACTTTTTTCTCTTTCAGAGAGAACTGAGAAAAAGAAGAGGGCCACGGGGGGAGAATAGCATCTGTCCCTGGCTACCAGGTCTAGTATATAGGTAACAAAACCAACGGAAGAATAACACAGTGTCAGAAAACTTCATAGGCAGAATGTGAGCTACACCATAACTTTGCAGGATATTAATTCAAAAGTTTTACTCTCTTTAGAGAGGATTTTTCCCCCCAGGGAAATGATAAGTTCCTGCCAAGACAAAGAGAGTTTTTGCATTTCCCTCAATGCTTTTGAGTGATCCCTCTGACTTTTCCAACACTCACAATTTCAAGTTTGATGTTGGAAATCATTTCCATCTGACATCTGGAACAAGCACATGATATTTCTAGAAAATTAGCTTTCTCCCTCAAGAAAGATACATTTATAGTAACACATCTTTCCTGAAAATTCATGGTGTTTCGGGTTCTTAATATTCTACCCCAGCTAGAGAAATTGAACATAGAACAGTGACAGATTCACATGGCAGAGCAGAGAGATGTGCTTTAAAATCAGGCAGACTGGGCTTGAATATCAACTCTGTTGGTGACTGGTCATGCTGCTTTGCTTCTTTGAGCCCCAGCAAAATGGGGATAATAATTCCTATTTTGTGGTTTTGTTGTGACACATCAGTAAGATAGCCCATTCCAAGTTCGTAGTGTAGTGCCTGACACATAAAACCCTTTCAATGCTTAAAATCCTACATTACATAAAGTATTTTAAAACAATTGATATGAAGTTAAAGTTAGCAATAGTCTAGTGAAAAGCCGCTAGTTTTGTTGTGAATTTGGATGATGGGAACATAATACTAAGAAACATTTATAAATCCAAAAATGATCTGTTAAATAAAACCATGAAGTTCAAAACAAGTGCAGATATTTTCACAAGTCATGTTCATTTTCTATGGCTGCTATAACAAATTAACGTAAACTTACTGTTTAAAAGAACACCCATTTATTGCTTTACAGTTCTGCAGGTAAGAAGCTCAAAATGGGTTTAATAGGCTGAAATGAAAATGTTAGCAGGGCTACACTTCCTCCAGGGGCCCTAAGGGAAACTTCATATCCTTGCCTTTTTCAACCTCTTAGAGACAGCCTGCATTCCTTGGCTTGTGGCCTCTACCTCTATATTCAAGGTGTATGTCTCTGATCTCTGCTCCCATCATCATATCTCTTTTCTCTCTGACCCTAATCCGCCTATCTGTCTCTTCAAACAACCCTTGTGATCACTTGAATCAACCTGGATAATCCTTATCGCAAGATCATTAAGTTAATCACATCTGCAAAGTCTTCTTTTCCATGTAAGTTAACATAATCACAAGTCCTGGGTACAGATGTGAACATCTTTTGGAGTCCTTATTTAGCCTACCCCAAAACCCAAGACACATTACACAGATATGGCATGTAGAAAGTAGCAGTTTGACAGTGAAAGGCTTCAGATTTATTGTAGAACATAACTGAGGTCAGAAACAAACAAAAGAAAGGAACTGCTATAATTTAAATAGTAAATATTATACTGGGATAAGACAAGAAGAAATTTTTAAAAATATGTGTTTTTATTGATTTCAGAGAGGAAGAGAGAGAGAGAGAGAGAGAGAGAGAGAGAGAGAGAGAGAGAGAAACATCAATGATGAGAGAGAATCATTGATCAGCTGTCTCCTGCATGCCCTACATTAGGGATCAAGCCCCCAACTCAGGCATGTGCCCTAACTAGGAATCAAACCATGACCTCCTGGTCCATAGGTCCATGCTCAACCACTGAGCCATGCTGGCAGGGTAGACAAGTAGAAATTTTTTGCTATTATTTGCAGCTGATTAGAACTTGAGCAGGAATGCCATTACCAGTTTTATATATAGTGAGCTATGAAATAAACTTTAAGGAGAAAAATTTTAAATTAAAAAAATTCTTATAGAGGGAGAAAAAAATAAGTCTTCTGAAAAATAAAGGAATTGCAACTGCCTAGTTTGGGGAGGGGGAGAGAAATAGCAGAAAACTTAATGATTAATTGCAACAGTATGGATTGTGGCCAGAGATAATTAGTAGGAAAGGTTGGTCGTGTACTCACGTATTCACAGAGAGCTGGAGGGAGACCGAGAATGAGAGCTAGAAGAGCGAGAGAGAAAATGGGGCACACTGCAGTGCAAAGATGGGCTTTTAAAAAAGGAAGTTCTTGACCAAGAAGATCAGACTATCAAGGGAAGCTGTGTGATCTCCCTCCTTAAAGAGCTTTAAAAATAGTATAAACAGCCATCTGCACAAGATGATTTATGCATTGACCTTCAGGAGGCGGGCCCAGATCATCTCATGAAGTCCCTTCCAAGTGTGGGATTCTATGACTTAATCAGTATGTGATTTTTCTCAGCTCCACATTTTGTGAGATAACCAGCAGATGGAAGCCACAAATTCCCCAACATCATACCAAAATCATGGTTCCTCACACTGGTAGAGCCCGGTCAAGCTTGCCAAATTGGCACCAGTTGTAAAAATCATTGAAGGACCCACTTCAAACATTTATTTATCTCCTCGTAGGTGTCTGGACCACCCATGTCCACAAAATACAGATAATCCGTATATTGATTCATGTGCACTTAGCTTTGATTTAGCCTAGGAGGGAGTTACATACGTTAGAATTATTTGTCTGATTTTGAAATCTGAGGCTGCAGCTCTCAAAAAAATTAATAGAGATTTACAGGCCCTGGTCTAAGCAGAAATGAAGCTGATTGGACACTTTGCTCTGAAAAGATTTGCAGCTTGCTTGGGATTGAGTGTTTCTCACTTAGATAACAGATACAATTCTCCGTGTGTATTTATTTGCTCATTGAACAAATGTTTGAGCGCTGACTATATTCCAGGTTGTGTACAAAGCATTGGCATGCAGCAGTGAGGCTGACCCTGCCCCTTCCTCAGGGAACTCAGAGTCTCCTGAGATAAACAAGCAAATTAACAGACTGTTTGGATACAGTGATAAAAGCTATAATGGGGTCGGAGACACAGAGCTAACATAGGTGGAAGAGCCAACTCAGCTGGAGCAAGTGGCGGATGAATAGAACCTGCTGGGGGAAGAGGGTCCTGGAAGAGTATTTCTTGGAGAGAAAACAGCCTGGCTGAGAGGCTGGTAGGATGCCATGGTACCACAGGTAAGCGTCTTTGGGTATGGCTCTAGCATGGAAGGTGCTGGAGGGTGAAGGGGGCATGGGAGGAGGCAGAGAGCGAGGGAAAGTCAGCGTGAGGCTTGGGAGATCACGAGAAGCTTCACAGGCCACACTAAGGAATTTGGACTCGACATGAAGGTCATGAGTGGCCACTGAAAGATGTAGGTCAGTTATGTTCTGCAAAAGATGTATTAGTACATTTGAATTCAAGAGAAAAAAATTACATTTGCTTCAGCAAAAGGAAGTTTATCAGACGGCTGATGTGAATATAAGGAGTCCAAGGAGAAACAAACTGAACAGCTAAGCTTAGCAAACAGCAAAGGTACTTGTCAGGAGCAGCAGAGCCAGGGATGGACGCGCCAGGCTCTTCACTCATCGCCCACTGCTGCTCCTTTGGGCCTCGTCCCTTTCATGTGCTCTTTCTGTTCCTCCAGTTCTATTCATGCTCACCCGAAGCTCCTGAGTTTTAAGCTCACCCAGGATAGAATGACCCAGTTTTCTCAGTCCTGAATCCGAAATGCCAATACACAGGACGCCTAGGCCCAGCTTGAGTCTGGGAGCTCACCTCTGAAGAGGAGCAAAGGTCCATGATGACAGGGAACCTGCGCTGAGGTAGAAATGGAAGGGCTTCTTTGCAGACTTGCCAGTGGGTCCTTGCAGCCATTTAGATGACTGATAGACCTGGAGGTAGAGCCAATGAGGAGGTGATTGCAGTGTGAGCTTCTACCTGGGGACAGTGAGGAGCGCTGAAGCCTACACTAACCCCGGGAACTATACAGCCACCGTAGCCACAAGGCCAGGAGAGCTCTGGACTGCCATAAAGCACTGAAATCCTCACAGCAGCTTCCAGGACTGAGTTCTTATTCAAAACTGTAACTACTGGAAGGTGCTACTTTCACCCATGAATTTTCAGTCAGCATTCTCTTACTTAAATTGTTCTTTTATTTCGTGTTATTTTAAAATGTCTGACAGGTGGCATGAATGTCTACAACTGTAATTTCTTACATTGTTACTTAGGGTCATTATATAAGCTACCATTTATTATGTTCTCGAAAACAGTAAAATCATATTATCAATGTGACAACATTTTCCCTAAATTAGTGCTGAAATGGGAGGTATGAGTCTTTTTATTAATGAATAATTTACCTCCCTGGAGTCGCCTTCTGTTTTAAATTTCTGCCAATAGATGCTGCATTAAGCAATATGTATGCAGTTATCTAACTTGCCACTAGATGGCACCATGTGCCTTTCCTTTTGATTTTATCTCAAACTAGCTGTTTAGCAATGGGATTTGCGTTTGTTTGTTTATTGTTTTCTAGAGTTAATATACCTTTTCTTGAGTACCTTTCAGTGTCATTACGTATTTGTGATACTTCCTTTAATTGTATACTAAGTTTCTATATATGCTACACTATGTTTTTAGATAATTTTGTTATTTTTTCTTTCATTCTAAAACCATGCTGTTTTAATAATCTTAGTTTTATAATAGATTTTAATATTCATTATAAACAACAATACCCCTCAATAACGTCTTCAACTTTAAAGTCTTTATTATCTGTTAATTTATCTGCACGATGTTGGGCTCATTTAATCATTTTATTTCAATCTACTGGCACTTTTATTGGAATTGCCTGAAAATATAACAATGTAGGTATAAGTTAATTTTGAAGAATGTTAAATCTTTGCAGTATTTATTTTCCTCAGTAAAATAAATGCTTTTGACAAGAATGTATTCTGAGTTTTTGGCATGCAAGTGTATGTGTGTGCATGTGTGCAGAATAAATGAGTATATAGAGAGGGACATATTCAAATCCTATATAATAAAAGTGTAATATGCAAATAAACCAAACAGCAGAACAGTGGAATGACCATCCAACCATCTGGACCACCATCCAGGACCACACTATGACACCCACTGACCCCAGGCCAGCCAAGGTGGGTGTGATGCGATTGGTTGGGGCCCGGCCATCGCCCCATGATTGCCACACAGAGGGAGTCCCAGGCCACCAACGGGCGGGCTGCAGCGGGTGGGCAGACCCTCTCTCTGCAAGAGAAGCCCGGGTCCCGGGTGCCAGTGGGAAGCCAGTGCTGGCAGCCGGAGGGAGGAAGGCCTGCTCTTGCATGAATTCCATGCATTGGGCCTCTACTATTCTTTATAAAAAATAGGGGACAGGGAACTCCTCATGTCCAACTGAAGCAGATTGGCTAAATAAGTTGAATAATCTAAATGGAATACATACATCACTACATAAAATGATTTCGAATAATGTCAAATTAAAACATGCTCATAATAAAAGGCTAAGTACCAGCAGTAGATGTATACAACATAACTTGGTTTAAAAAGACAAAAGAAAATAGATAATATACTAACTCATCTCTGAAAGGTAGAATTATAAGTTGTATGTTCTTAACACTTAATGTATAACATGGTGATTATAGTTGATGCCACTGTATTGTAAATGGAAATGTGTTACTATAGTTGAACTTAAATATTCTCAGAGAAAACAAAATAAAACAGTAAATACGTGAGGTTTGGGATGTGTTATTTAACCCCATGAGGGAATCCTTTCACAATGTATACACATATCGAATCATCCCATTGCAGACTTACTATTTTATTTGTCAGTTGTACCTCAATAATGCTTGGGGGACGGGAAGATGTTGGCTGAGACTTCAGCCTCACCTGTGTTTATGGTTGGGAAGGATACCCTTCCGATCTCACTCAGGTTGTTGGCAAACTCAGCCTCCTGAAGTCTTAAGATCGAGGGATTTGATTTCTTGTTGGCTGTGGATTGGAGACCACTTTCAGCTCCTCCAGGCCACATTGGGGTTTCTTAACATGGCCACTTGCCTCCTCAAAGCCAGTACCCAGAAAGCCTGGGGAAGGGCAGCTGCAGGGTGGAAGGGGTCAGTGGCAGAACAAGAAGGACATCTGTAATACTTTCAACAATAAAGTCCAGCTGATGAAGTTCAGTGGTTGAGCATGACCCATGAATCAGGGGGGTCACAGTTCCATTCCCAGTCAGTGCACATGCCCAGTTTTCCTGCTCAATCCCCAATAGGGGACATGCAAGAGGCAGCCAAGCAATGATTCTCCCTCATTATTGATATTTCTATCTCTCCCTCTCCCTTCCTCTCTCTGAAATCAATTAAAAAATATATAGAAACAACAATAAAGATAATTTTTTTAAAAGGGCACCACAGTCATATATAAGAGAACCATAGATTCACATATATCTTATGACACTTGACATGTTCTGTTGGTTGGTGTCTGCAGATGTGTTCATGGAAGGAGCTGGCTGTAGGACACTTCAGACAATTTATTTGATAGAATGAGGAAAATCTTATTGAGAAGGAAATAGTTTAGCTGAAACCTCAAATGATGAGAAACCAGCTGTGAGAAGAGGGGGACTAGGGAATAAGGAATAGGAATGAGGAAATGTAGCTATACCCACAGACAGAAATATTATCATACCGTCTATAACATTGTGTTTTATTTGTTTCTGTGTCTGATTTCTCCATCATCCAGTAAACTATACAAATTACCTCAGAATCCTCTTCAATATCTATTACATAGTTGACACTCAGGAAAATTGTTTAATAAATTGGTGGACTTTAAAGTGAATAAGCAAAAAATTAACACAAATAACTATTTTTGTGGGAAAAATAACAGTATTTTCCAATACAGAAAAAAAATTCAAATGGCAGCTTCACATCTTTTGAAATCTCTTTAATTTCTAGTTTCATAGAAATAGCTGGATTCTCCCGTCTACTTCTACTCTTAATCTGCTATGCCATCATACATCATGGGGCCTCTGGAAAAACTCCACTGCACATGCATGAGACAAGAAGTGAAAACTGCAAATGACATCTTAAAATTATTATGAAAATAGTTATGAGCTAAGAAAGGGCCGGGGAACTCCAGGGGATGCCAGACCACACTTTGAAATTAATTACTTGGCTGGATTATCATTACTCCAACTTCTTTCCTCTTTGTTTTCTAATACTTATGATTCAACAAACTAAAAAAATAATGAGGAGGAGGATAACAACACTAGCATTGAACAATGGATCCTCATCATCCGCTTGCCTATATGGAACAGCTAGGAGAACATTTTAAGCCAGACCTGGATGTCATTCTGGAGGTGACGGAATTCGTTGAAATCATCTACACCCCCACTCCACCACTGCCCTCAGTACTACTTGGTTATTTCTTACTATTCTTTGAAGCTAGGATAAGATCCACTCTTTCTAATTCTACTCCTCTCATATTTCTTGGTACGTTCACTATGCATGTCAATGATGCTCCTCATGTCTGTCCTCTCAGTTTCTTGCCCTCCCCTCTTCCAATGACCTTGTCCTTCTCTAGACCTTGGCCACTCATTCCTATGGAAATAACCTTGGACATAATAACTGCAAATCCTTGGTTATATACATTTTAAACAGCCTACATTCTGACCAATAACTATCTTTTCATTCCCCAGCTCACTTCCTATACCTCATGTTCAACAACTCCTGAACTCCACAAATACCTCCATTCACTGATTCTACAACGTTTTCACTGGTTCTCCTTGGATCTTCACTCATTTCTTCCGTTATCCAGTTTAAATTCCATGGTCACTTACCACTTTCTTAAATTTGTTCTGCTTTTGCTTCATCAAACTCTCTTGGCTGAAGCCCAATCCTGGTTAAATTAAACGATATCCATATTCTATGCCTATGTTCAGAGACAGATGAACTCGCTTAGAGAAGCAGATAAACATGGTTAGGGAATAAGCCACTGATGCCATCTATCTAGATGCCTGTCACTTGCATTATGAGGGTGGTTTACATTGTCCAACAATTATATTGTATTTTCTTAGATCATTTACACTTTTGTTCTCCAAAGTGTCTATGTCCTACCTTCTCAAATTCCAACACCTCCTTCATCCTCATTCTCAGAGGATGACTTTGCTTCCTATGTAACTAAGAAAATTGAATCAATTAGAGGGGTCCCTTCACATCTACTCTCCCACCTACAAGTGTGCACATGCACCACTTCCCTTCTTGCATTATGGTTGATCCGTTCATGTTCCAAAGGGCCAGTTCCTCCAAAGGTGCACTAGACCCTCTCCCCTCTAACTTACTCAAGCTACTGCTCCAACAATTTCCTCTGTTTCTCCTGCCCCATCAATGTATTCCTCTCTACTGGGTCTTTTCTATCAGCCTACACATATGCTTTTGTGTCTTTTCACTGATTAAAAACTCTCTTCATCTTATTTCTCTCTCCAGCTCTTGCCCATTCTTCATTCCCTTAAAAACAACACTCCTTGAAAGATCCGTCTATACTTGTCTCTAATTTAGCTCCTTCTGTTCCCTGTTGAACCTACTTTAATCAAAGTTTTATTAACATTATTTGTTTCTATCAAGCTCACCAATAACTTCCGTGGTGATAAATCCAATAATTCATTCTCAGTCCTCATCTTCCTTGATTGTCAATATGTGATATGACTGTTCACTCTTTACTTCTTCCAAAACTTTTTACCTGCTGTCCAGAACACTTTGTTGTCCTGGGTTTTTTGTTTGTTTGTTTGTTTGTTTGTTTTGTCTTTCCTATAGGACTGCTAAGAGGGCAGAAGGCAGAAGAGTGGTGGTTACACTGGAATTATACAGATCTCTGTAGTCATTAAGAGATTGGGTTAGAGAGAATAGTCAAACAGAGATGACTAGAGAGGCACATCTAAGATTCAGGGATTCAGGTAAAGGGCCAAGGGATGCAGTAATGATAGGAAAGGGTAAAGAGAAGTTTACAGCAGTGGGAACCCCAACTCCACCTTGGTAACCAGATTGTACTAATAATAACACCATTCATATATTTACTACCTAACTTGTCCAAATTGCTTTTAAGTTTATTGTTTCTTTACAATATCCCTAAGAAAAACAGCTATTTTTATCCCAAGTATATGAATGAAAAAACTAAGTCTTGCAGAGGCTAAAACAATTGTCTGAAATTATACTGAGCATATTAACAGAATTGAGACTAGAATCCAGATCCAAACTAATTAAGAAGCAGTGCCTGGGCAGCAACAACCAGGCCCTCACAGGCCCCAGGCAGCAGAGTCAGGAGCTTCAGATGGCTTATTCCAGAAAGACCAGGGAATCATCTCATCTTGAGACTGGGTGCCAGGTATTGGTGGGTGCAGGGATTGGATGGGAAGAGTGACACTGACAATCAGCTGGAATGGGCATTTCCTTGGTGCCAGAACTCAAATAGAAGTAGATAGACAGAGCTGAGCACAAGTGGAAGGAGCAAGTGGGTGGGGTCACCTGACTGAGAGGGTGGGGTGATTACGGAGGAGGCTGAATCATTTCTGATAATCATCCCGGAGAATAAATGAACCCAGAGTTCATGTGGAAGATCTGATGCTTATCTCCTTGAATTCTTGGACCTCTGGACTGAGGAAGAAGCAAATATTTTTATATATCTTAGCAGAATGGCCATTTGATGATTGGGGGCTAACCTAAGGATGGAATGGGTGTATTCTTTTCTGCATCTTACTAGATCATCCTAAGGATTTTAAACAATTCATGGCAAATGGGTAATTCTTAAAAAGTGGTATAAAAGCACTGACAGCCAGCCCTAGATCGTTTGCCTCAGAGAGTAGAGCATTGGCCTGCAGACCAAAGGGTCCCAGGTTCAATTCTGGTCAAGGGCACGTACCTCTGTTGCAGGCTCATCCCCAGCCTGGGCCTGGTCAGGCTCCTACAGGAGGCAACCAATCAATGATGTGCTTCTCTCACATCAATGTTTCTTTCTGTCTTTCCCTCTCTCTTCCATTCTTCCTAAAAACCAATGGAAACATATCCTCAGATGAGAATTTAAAAAATTAAAAGAAATGACAAATTATTTCTTGGACATGCAATTTGTTGCTTCTCGTTCAAGAAGAGTTTTTTATTTTTTAAATAATTCATTATTGTTGAAAATATTACATATGTTCCCCTTTCTCCCCGCCCCCCCATTGACCCCCTCCACCCCTGTCCCAGCCCAAGAAGGGTTTTTTTAATTTTTTGTGTAACAGATATTGAGCTATCATGGCTATAAGGAGATCATGGCATCTCTTTTTTGTGATTCCCTCTGCCTGCACAGCAGTTCAGTAAAGTTGACATTCCCTTGCCCCTGGATGAACACTCAGACACATCTAGGACTTTTCTAGATACTCCCGGGTATCTATGTCAGGACAAGGACACCCTACACTCACAAAAGTAGCAAATGGAGCTTTTAAATGTAGTAATTCGAATATTGTCCAATCAGAAACTGGCCCCTTGCTTGGGCTGCTTCTCTGTGGGTGGCTTATTCTCCACCTTGTGCTTTCTCCTCTCTCCCAGTGCCTCCCCACAGCTCAGTAGCCAAGTGTCCCAGAGCCAAATAAAGAGAGAAAAAGGATAAGAGGATAAGAAATGTCCATCCTGAAACTGGCTTTGTTTAAAATGTTTACAAGTGGGTCTTTCTTTCATGAACACTTTCATAGGTGTCTGTAGGGTCTCTCCTGGATCCCTCCCCTGCAATTCCTGCGTCTTGGAAGGGGCGGGCAGACAGGTGTGTGCTATTTGCCTGGGTTGTCAGAAATGTCCCTATTTTAGTACTAAAAGACGTGTCCTGGGAAACCCCACCCACCCAGGCCCAGGGAAACCAAAATGGTGGGTCACCTTAGTTGTGGGTACTTCTTCAGCCCTTAATAATCTGGTATTAATTCTAATTTCTGGTTCTGGCCCTACACTCCTTTAGGGCTTTAAGAGACAAAGCCTGTGATAAACTCACATTGATTCACTGACCCAAGTTACTCACACATCCGGTCCACAGGAAATATTCCTTTGCTCCTTTGAAATCTATAAGTATGAACCCTACCTCCTGCCTGAATCCAAATATTTGCAGTTATCATCTCCAAAAGCACAGAGAAGGCAGGTCCCCATGCTTCCCTTCCCCTTTCCTGAAGAGAATCGTATACTCTGGGCCCATAGGACATATTCCTCCCATCACCACTTAGAGAGTCTGATGACAGCCGAAGGTGTCCTCAGGAAGATTCCTGCTCCTCATGGATGAAGTCAAGTCCACATGTAGCCCCTGTAAGTACATAGTGAGTTCATAAATAACCCTAACCTGGGGCCACCTACTTTGTTTACACTATTTGGTGTGATCATAAAGACCTTATTTTCTTTTAAAAAGCTAAAATAATTTTAATAACATAATTTAAAAATAAAACTTATTTTAAATAAAGTAATTTATTTTAAATAAATAACATATTTAATAATATAAGATTTTAATAAAAAGCAAGGATAGCAGTTTATCTTATTGTCATTGCCCCCTTTGGTTTTCCAAGGTATAAGTGGTCACTAGTCCTCTCAGAATCCCAACTGCGAGGAACATGGTTCAAAACCTTTGAGGTCTCCTCTTAGAAAAGTGGGAGCCATTCCCGAGGATGGAACAACTGTTCTTTTCAGAGAAACCATTAAAAATTCTCCTCCAGGTGAAGCCTTTCCATCTGAAAGGGGTCGCGGGGCGTGAAGCCAGGGAATGTAAATTTTGCATGTTGTGACCTGATTATAGAATAAGCACATCAAGTCCATCTTGGGGCCCACAGTCTCCAACTTTAATTTAATGCTCTATTACACAAGATTATACAACAAAAAAACTCTACCCAGTAGGGTGCACCTATGACAGATGGTATTTGTGAAAACTAAGCACAGCAATGTTCATGCTCCATAGACTCTCCCAGAACCCTGACATCCTTCCATCAAGCACTGAAGTATATTCTTCTCTCTTTGAATATGGGACATCTCAGTGACTCACTTCTAACAGAAATAGTGTAGTGGAAGCCTGACTTCCTAGGCTAGGCTAAAAACGGCAATATTATGTATATTATTTCTAGCTAGTTCTCTCCTCCTTCTCTTCCCTCTCCTCCCCCTCCCCCTTCTCC
>PVJC01013842.1:0-37324 GCA_004026665.1 Murina feae
CACACACACACACACACACACAGAAGGCGCCTGACAGACGGGCCATCATAGAACATCCACTGAGGGGTCCCAGACTGTGAGAGGGCACAGGCCGGGCTGAGGGACTCCCTCCACCTCGAGTGCACAAATTTTTGTGCACCGGGCCCCTAGTGTAAATAATAATAGTATTTACCTAACTGTTACCTGTGGCTTAAGTGTCAGTAGAAGGCCCTGGCCAGCTAACTCAGTTGGCTAGAGTGTCATCCCAATATGCCAAGGTGTGGGTTCACTTCCTGGTCAAGGCATATACAAGAATCAACTAACAAATGCGTAAATAAGTGGAACAATGAATCAATGTTTTGCTCTCCCTCTCTCTCTCTTTCAAAAGAAATTTTAAAAATTAAGACAGAAAGTGTCAATATACGTAAAACACACAAGCCAGATAGCATGTGCAATGGCATTTTGCTTATAAACTCCAATTACTTATAAATGATATTGTTATAATTACAAAATAAGAGACAATATGTTAATTTGCACTTAACTTTAAAATTCTGAACATGAAATATTTCAAACATATACAAAAGCACAGAACAGAACATAATAAATACCATATATCAAAAATTCAGATATTAAAATTCAGATATTAACATTTTGCTAAATTTCTTCCAGAACATTCTTTGTATAAATAACAAAACAAAAAATACAAATATAGCTATGACCCACTCCCTATTCTTTCTCCTTCCTTTCCCAAAGATAACCACTATTCTGATAGTGTGTATGAGTTTCAGGTTTATATCTTTTAAATAAGTTTACCATCATTTACATATTTTAATTTATATACACATCATCACACTGTAAAATATCCTTTTATCACTCAACCTAATTTTTTAGATATACATATATTTTGCTACATTTATCTCTGGTTGATTCATTTTAATTACTATGCAGCATTTCACTTTATCAGTTAAAACCATACCCTTATTTATTCCTCTACTCAGGGATAATTAGGTAGTTTTTGTTTGTTTGTTTTTTCTTTTTTTTTTTGTCTCTTTTAAAAATACTAAAATGATCATTCTGCACATTTGGAAGAATTTTTCTAGAGAAGATATTAAGATATTTTCCACTCTGGGTGCTGAGTACATTCAGAGGGAGTCATAGGCTCTACTAGGTTCTGATATTTTGCTTTCCAAACTTTTGGTAGCAATTTTCTCTTCTACCAGCAAGGCTACTTTCCTCGACCCTTACCATGTTATCAGAACCTTAAATTTCACCAATTGAAGGTGTATGAAATGATACACAATTACTTTTAATTTGCATTGCTCTGGTTATTAGAGGGAGCATTAAAAGTGTGTTTTTAAAGTTCCCTTAATTTTACATTTTTTGTTGTTGTGTTGGGGGGTGTGTGTGTGAGTGAAGACACAGTACGTTCCTAAAATAAGTGGTCCCTAGCTAGTTATAGCCTGAAGACTCATAGTAATTGAATTGACCTGGACAACAGCATTTATAAACAGAAAGATCAATTGTAATGGTTCACATGGACTCTGCTGTGTTTCTATTACAGCATTTATCCTCACAACTCTCATATACTTGTTCTTCCCTTCTTAAAATAATTGGCAACCACAAGGAAAAACAAAATCATAAAATAAACATAATTTGAAATAATGTGATGTATTTCTCTCAAAATTGAGACGAATGAGTAAATTACACATGCCTAGCTTGGCTAAAATGATTCTTTGAATATTTAAGTGAGTTATGACTCTGAAAAATTAAATTAATGTGCAACAATTGAAAGACAAAGAAAAGCCAGCATGGCCAAAGTCCCTTAGCTATATCTGAGACAGGAAGACTAACAAGACTATAAAATAGCTTCTTATTTTTAATTAAAGTACTATCAATCATATAAGATTTTACTGTGGGGCATCTTTCTAGAACAAATCCTCCACTATATCTCATGGAAAATTGAAAATAGAAAAATCTTCATTTCTTCACTCACTGTAATTACATTTGGTATTAATTGCATAGCCTTTGTGGATAACTTGGGTGGGATGTTTTCAAACAAGCACAATTACTATGACAGTTCTGTATTTTATTACATTTTACATGTTCCCTGATTTTTATGCTTTTAGGTTACCCATTAACATGCCTTGTTGCATTCCATATAAAATAAAATGGGATCAATGCGCATCTTAAACTCATTATGCTGATATTAAAAATGCAAATCGCCTGCTACCTACAGAGTAGTTAAATAGCATCCTGTGGTTTCCTGTTACTTACAAACAATTTAGAAATAACATCTGCAACTTTAGATATGTTTTCTTTGTTTACTCTACCTTGCAGTGCTCCCAAAACATGCCATATCTTGAAGAACATTTGCAAATTCAGACCATGTCTATTTGGTTTGCCTGATTATTGAACTGAAAATAAAATGCATTGTTACTTATTTTCAACTTAAAATAGTAGGACATTTGAATAGCTTTTTTCGTACATTTGGCATTTCCATCTGTCTGTTGAAGTATCAACACAAAAACCTTACTGTCCACAGACAGGGGCCACACTTTCCAGGTGATGGTTTTCGGTCTTTAGGACTTCTCATGACAATGCAGTGAAGTACTGTCTACTCCTGGGCATCCAAAGCCATGCACCATAAAGTTTCTCCCACAAGCAGCATCATAGAATGGTACTAATCAGGAAATGATGCCAAATTTGGCCCCAGTGTGTAATAGCACTTTCAGGAAAATATAGGCTTCAAAAACATCAGTAGAGGACTAACTCCTGCTTGACAATACCATAGGAGGAGTCTGAATAATGTGTAGGAAAGATACATTCTATCCTATATAATAAAAGGCAAATATTCAAATTGAATGAACGACAGAATAACCGGTGGTGGGAGACGCTCCCACCACCACTACTGCACTCACCAGCCGTGAGCGTGGCTGAGTGGCACTCCCCCTGTGGGAGTGCACTGACCACCAGTGGGCAGCTCCTGCATTGAGTGTCTGCCCCCTAGTGGACAGTGCTTATCATAGCACCTGGTTATCCTGTCGTTCATTCAATTTGAATATCTGCCTTTTGTCTTACCCTTCTGGGAGACTAAACTCAGGCTTCAGTTATAATTTATCTTCTCCTTTACAGGCTTAAGACTTCATGTCATTTTTCAGTGAAAGAAAACTTACAGTGGATTTGTTTTTGTTTTGTTTTTTTCAACATCCTTATTTCCATTTATTTGTCTATTTGTACATGCTTCTTCCTGGATCTCATCTGCTGTTTGTGAACTTTCTAGAGCAGCAGTTGCCAACCTTTCTAACCTCATGAACCACCAATTGGTAGACCATCAGTGAGCTAATCTGATAAACTAATCCACATCTCTGTTCCAACAGAAGGAGAGTAAAGGAGTAAAATTATTGATGATATACATTTTGAAGATTTCTTATATATTTCTTCTGGTTGTCCAATGAGGTCACTTTAATTGGAAATTTCAAGCCAGAAAGAAGAGAATGACAGTGGAGGAATGGTTTGGAAGTACAGGAGAAAGTCATATTGTGGGATAGGTTGGTTCTCAAACACAGTATATGAGATAGCTTTTTAATTTTTTAACTGCAATATATGTAACTATGGTCTCAAGTATAATGATCATTCAAACTGTATTATCCATTGATTTTATCATGATAACATTTTGTATTTAAATTTGCATAATGAAATATCATTAAGGATATCATATTAGTTTGCCAGGGATACCATAACAAAATATCACAGACTGGATGACTTAAGCAATACAAATTTATTTTCTCATAGTTCTGATGGCTGGAAATCCTCCACAGGTTTGGTTTCTCTTGAGGCTTCTCTCTCCTTGGCTTGCAGATGACCATCTTTTTGCTGTGTCTTCACATGTTTTTTTTTCTGTGTATGCATTTCTGATGTCTCTTTTTGTGTCTAAATTTCCTCTTCTAACAAAAACACTAGTATATTGAATTAGGACTCATTTTAACTTAATCACCTCTTTAAAGGCTGAATCTCCACATACAGTCACATTCCAAGATAATGGGGGTTAGGGCTTCAATATACAAATTTTGGAAATGCAATTCAGCCCATAAGAGTCCTAAAAATCATCATAATTTGCTGGGGCTGACCAGCAGATTCTGAGCGACAGATGAATGATTACTCTGATACAGGATTGCTATGAAAGAGGGGGCTAAGGGACAGCCTGGCTAAATGAACCAAACAGCCTTGATCACCTGCCTGCCTCTTCAGGCTTTATTATAACAGCAGTTTGAGGATAAAGTTTATCTTTTAGATATAATCAGTAGGGTAAGTAATCTTGGGAGGACACATGCATCTGCAGTGTCCTTTAAGCAAAGATACCTAAAGACTAAGCAAAAAGATTCTAGTAAACACCCTAGGGTCTGCAAATGCACAGACTCGTTTGGAAAGGTCAAGGAACAATTAGAGACACTGCCTTTGGCCAACTCCCTTAAGTTGGAATTCCAATAAACAGGGGCTCACCACCTTCAGCCAACTTCCCTTTTCAGAATTTCATCCCTACAAATTTTCCAACCTAGTTTCCTGTGCTTCCCTACAATGCTCCATATTGAATGCTTAAAGCATGACATTCTTTAAGAGGCATTTTAACAACACAGAGAGTATGCTTAGAGTCATGAGACAGATTGGATTTCTGTTCACAGAATCTAGTTTGGCCTGTTGGTTATGATAAATGCTTGGCATAAGTATTGTCACTTCCTGTCTCACAAACCTGACTGGCATTAGTTACAGATTAGAACATTCCAAGCCCAGAAGTGGTTACTGAGTTCTTTCACCACAACTTTCTTTCTAGACTCTTCCTTTTAATCGATAGGAGATGATGCATGAAAGAAACATATTTGTTCCACCTAATCCATAACCTTAAACTACAAGACATAAAATTAAAAAACAATATTACAAATTCATTTTGGTTAATATATTGATTTGTTTTTTGTAAAACCAAATTAATTCTTAATAATGTCTTCAATGAACTGTTCTAGAATCCTTCCTGAACCCCTAATATGCCTCTCAAGTACACCATGCTCTTTTTTTCCTTCAAACCTTGGCTTATGCCATCTTTTTATTCTGGAATGTTTTCTTATCTCAGTCTCTCTTCAAACCTCCCTCTCTACCCTCACCAACTCCCCTGCATACCTTCACATCTTAATCTCTTAGTGGGTCTTTTTTAACAGAATTAAATTTTTCCATTTCAGGCTCTTTTGAATTCAATTTTATGTTATTTACATTAATTGTTCATTTACTTGTATGTAATCTCCACTGGATTATAAACTCTTTAAAATTATGGACAGTTGCCTGTTTATCCCTGTATCCCTAACACCTAATATCATGTCTGACACATTAGAGTTCAATAAATGATCACGAATGTATTACCTATGGCAGACCTCAAAGTCAGGAGCAGTTTAGAGTCCATGAAACCTTCCTACTTTTACTTCTTGTGTGTTGCAATTCCATCTGTCTGTTAGCCACCTTCTGGGATTTTTCCCATCCTCTAGGAACCCTTCTAATGCCAATCTGAGCCTACATCCTTAAATTTATTTAAGGAGCCAAAAGTCTCTTCTTCCTTTTGAATTTTTAACTTTGGTCCCCTTTAAGTAGTGTTTCTTCATATGTTTTTTATTTTGTATAAAATCCAATTTGGAATTCATATTTAATCAATCAAAATCATGAAAGTCATTCCTGTCATTTAAATTATTATAAAATAAATCCTAAATTTAAAAATCTCTCCAAAAATAATTAAAACAAAGTGATTTTTTAAAGAATTAATAAATACAAAATATTTTAGAAAGTGGAAGAAATTTAACAAAGAAATCTGTTAACTAACCCCTGATAAAGGTAGAATAGAAAGAATTAAATAATAGTAATAACCAGAATCAAAAAGTTAACTAGTCTGGCTTCTCTGGACATTGAAATGCTCTCAACTGTAAAATTCATTATACACTGTGAAATTACAATTGTTTTCGGGCAGAAGTAATCATTAATAGTGTTTATGACCATTTCTTAATTTAAATAGAATATTAAAGTTCTGCCCTTTTTTTATAGTATATAAAGAAAAACACATACACAAAACTGAAATTTTGTTATGAGCATTTTTCTGGTTCACAAACACTAGATTGTCTGGCTTTCTAAAATAATTTTTAACATGTCAACATTGTTTAATAAGTATCAATCATTTCATTGGGTAAAGGTTTTAAAGGGGCTTGACATTAGCTCTATTTGCCATCACAATTTTTTCAAAGGAGGGAATCAGTATAGAGAGAGGTATAAAGAAGGATACAGTGCAGAGGTGAATATGAGGTCATATTAATGAGTTTCTAAAAAAAAATAGTAAAAGCTAAAAGAAATAAAAGATCACAAAAATTTTAGAGATAATTTTTTAGTCCCAGTGAAAACAATGCACTTCCAAAGGCATGTTGTTTATCACTTTGCCTAATTGGGAAGGTCAAACCTTTAAATTCTGATTCTGAAGTCATGGCATATACATCTTTGTAATTCAAATACATAGTCCAGTTAGTTCTGAAGCACAAATGTGTAAAATTCCCTCAGTCCTGAAGAGTGAATATGTTCTTCTGCTGAACATGGGAAGAATCCCTAGAGGTTTCTATGAGCTATGTAACTACAGTTCTTCCTTTTACTTTCACACTAGGCAAGCTGGAAGGGGCTACCCTATAGAATAAAATGTTAATATGCAAATTGACCAAACAGTGAAAGATTGGCAGAATGACCAGTCACTATGATGTGCACTGACCACCAGGGAGCAGACACTAAATGCAGGAGCTGCCCCCAACCCGCAGGTACCAACTGGTGGCAGTAGTGGCTGGTGGCGGGACTGGCGAGTGGGTGGAGCCAGGCCAGCCAAGGCGGGTGCCCTGCCAGTCACCCCACAGATCATCCCTGACCACTGGCCAGGTCTAGAGATCCTACCCATGCATGAATTTCATGCACCAGGTCTCTAGTGGCCAGTAAAACATTCTCAAAGAAATCAAATAAATGTGAGTTTGAAAGGATCACAATGGAATGATTTATGTAGTCCTTGGAGATATTTTTACATAAAAGAATGACCAGTTGTGGTTATGGTAAGGTGACCAGACATCCCGCTTTTGGCGGGACAGTCCTGATTTTTAACAGTTTGTCCTGCATCCTGCGGTGTTTTAAAAAAGTCCCAATTAGTCTTTGTCATATTTTAAGTAATAATAAAAAATAAATAAAAAAAGAATCCCCCGGTCAATGGTGTACCGCTTTAAATCTGGTCATCTTAGGTTATGGGTGACTATTTTAAACTTTTCTCTAGTTTCCCAACTTCTCACAATTTACATAATTACATTAGCAACATAAAGAAAACAAAATATTTTGCTATGATTGTTGAGAGTGGGATGACAAAGCTAATCTAGGTACAAAAGAGTGAATAGATTATTGAAAAGGTCTGGTCTAAATTACATTAAAGATTGTTTAAAAATTGAGTCACAAGGTGACTGGGGAAAGAGAAATGTCATTTGGTCAGAAAAGAAGTAGCTTTTAAGAAGCAAATTATTGGTAGAGGTAATTGATTACCTTGGTATATGGCAATAAGTAGAGTGGGCTTTTTAAAAATAATTCTGGGGCCCTAGCCAGTTTGGCTCAGTGGATGGAGCATCGGCCTGCGGACTTAAGGATCCCAGGTTCAATTCTGGTCAAGGGCATGTACCTTGGTTGCAGGCACATCCCCAGTGGGGAGTGTGCAGGAGGCAAGCTGATTGATGTTTCTCTCATCGATGTTTCTAACTCTCTATTCCTCTCTCTTCCTCTCTGTGAAAAATCAATAAAATATATTTTAAAAAATTCTGGGATAATTTTTATCTAACATCTTATAAATGATTTGAAGCAGAAGTGCAGAGTGAAATCTCACTGTTTCAGAATGGACAGAACTCTTAGAGCTGGCAAAAAGTGAATAAAGATAAGCAGTAGTTGTTAAATTTCTGAGACACTTTGTAAGCGGGTATAAGTACATCAGACAGAGTCCTCTGAAAGCAGAGATTGGATGATTCATTCATCTCTGAATCTCTAGCACCAACTGCAGGGGGTGGGTCCAAATGTTTTTATATAAGAAGGAGAAGGGAAGTTTATAAGGTGTTCACCTAAAAGGTTGTATCAAAGAGAGCAAATCTAAGATGAATGTATGAGCTATAGAACAACTCTACCAGGGGATGTAGGAGTGAGAAGAAGTTTGCTAGATACCACATTTTCTGGCATATAAGGTGACTTTTTAATCCAGGAAAATCTTCTTAAAAGTTGGGGGTCATCTTATATGCCGGGTCATCTTATAGGGCAGGTGCTGAAACTTCTGAGCTGGCTGGAAAATCTGCGGTCACTGCGTATGGTGTGGGGAGCTCAAAAACGGCCACACTCCATTCATTTCAAACCCAATCTGATGTTTTTCAAATTTTTATTTGGTGTGCATTGGAAGAGGGGTAGTCTTATACGGTGAGTATATCCCAAACTCTATATTTTAACTGGAAAAGTTGGGGGTCATCTTATACGTCCAGTCATCTTATACGCCAGAAAACACAGTATGTCTCTGGAAACAAAACTAATTCAAGTCCATTGAGCAAACACTGTGAAACAGGAAGACACATGTTCAATCAGATCTGAAGTAAAAACAGGCAAAAGGGTCTGAATTCTATCATTCCACTCCCAATTTGAGTATACATTAATTTGTGACAAATCTAATTTTAGTTAGCTATTGCCTGTTAGTGTATACTCAAAATTCATGCACTGGGGGGTGGAGGGGTCCTCAGCCCAACCTGCCCCCCCTCACATATGGGAAGCCCTCATAGGGTGTCTTACTGATGGCTTAGGCCTGCTCCCTGATCCCCTTGGGGAGCAGGCCTAAGCCACAGTCTGGCCTCCCTTTGTGGAAGGCAACCAGGCTAGTCAGGGGAAGCCACCAGCCCCATCGTCCCGCTGCTACAGCCACTGCCAGTCACTGCAGCCACCAAGGTGTTTTCATCAACACAGACTCCAGTCCCTTCACCATGAAAAAATGACAACTTTCTTTAGGCATTTTCAAGATGTATCTTTCATAGGATATGACATTTCTTTCTTTTTTATCCTCACCTGAGGATATGTTTCCATTAATTATTAGAGAATGTGGAAGAGAAGGGAAAAACAGAGAGAGACATCAAAGTGAGAGAAATACTTTGATTGGTTGCCTCATGCCGATGCCCTCACCTGGGCCCTGGCCAGGGAGGAGCCTGCAACCTAGGTACATGCCCTTAATCAGAATTGAACCCAGACCCTGCAGTCAGCAGGCTGAGGTATTATGCACTGAGCCAAACCGACTAGGGCAGGATATGACAATTCTTAGCTCTCCAGCAGTGGACCTTCATTTCTTTTCTCCAAGAGCGTGGTGGAAAAACCATAGATCGCAATTTTGGATTTTTATTATCCGAGTTACTAAGAATATTACCAGTGGCATACAGGGAGCTTAGCCAATAAGAAGTAACAAAAGGCATTTCCTCTGTAGTTCACTCCAATCACTGGCTCCACCCCTGCCCCTCAAATCCCAGCTCCACCCCTGCCCAGGCCTGTAACCTCTGGTCGAGGATACAGGCCTGGGCAGGGGACCTCCAAACCCCTCAGGTCACTAGCTTTACAGAGCTCAGGCCTCTGCAATCACCAGCTCTGCCCTTGCCCCACTGGCAGGCTTGAGCCAAGGCTGCAGACCTGCTTTTCTGGCTCCACTGGTGACCAGACCCCTGCGATTGTAGACTCTGCCCCTGCCCCTCCAATTGCTGGCTCTGTGGAGCCCAAGTCCCTGCAATCTCCGGCCTTGCCCCTGCCTAGGCTTGTGACTTCTGGCCCAGGCCTTATGCCTGGGTAAGGCACCCTCATACCCCTCTGATCACCAGCTCCACCCTTGCCAATGCCTGAGGCCTCTGGCAAAGCCCTCTGGCCTGGGAAGGGGACCCCAAGCCCCCTTTTATCATCTGTTTTACCCCTCAGGCTCCCCTCCTTCCCCGCCACCTGCCTGGCTAACAAGCTTGACCACTTCAGTGGCAGGGTTGAGCCAGACTGGGTGCCTCCATCTTGTGGCTATGGAGGTGGGCATCTTTGTCATGGAGTGATGCCTAATTTGCATATTACTCTTTTATTAGATAGGATGTGGCTATGGGTGCCGCCATCTTGTGGCCATGGTGGTAGCCATCTTTGTCATGGAGTGATGCCTAATTTGCATATTAATATTTTATTAGATAGGATGTGGCTATGGGTGCCCCATCTTGTGGCTATGGTGGCGGCCAACTTTGTCATGGAGTGATGGCTAATTTGCATATTACTCTTTTATTAGATAGAATATATATGTGTGTGTGTGTGTGTGTGTGTGTGTGTTGCCACAGAGACTTAAGCACAAGAGGTAAAGTTGAAAGACTTCTCTGTCTCTGGATCTTGTATCCATGCATATAAGTATAAGCAATGGACACTAGGGGGTGAGGGCATGTGCTGGGGGGTGGAAGTGGCTGGGGAGAGGTCAATGGGTCAAAAGGGAGACATATGTAATACTTTAATCAATAAAGAATTTTTTTTTAAAGTTGAAAGACTGTTTCCAACAATGAAGCCCTAGAGGCTTTGGGTAGCACCAGCAGAAGTGACCGGTGGCAGCTACTGCTTCTGTGTCAGTAAGAATTTGGCTTATATTTATTAAGACTGTACTGTGTTGCCAGCCAGCATTGATTATATGAAAGGAGAAATAATAATGGGTTAACAATTTTTTTTTCTAATTAAAAATGCACTACTACTTTATGTGCAGATATATTTAGTCCAATTCAAACTAGTCACCTCTGAAGTAATGGAAAAGATAAAAGGAAAGAAAGTTTCCAAGCAAGAGAGGAGCTGTGGCATATCCAATGATGCTTCAGATACATAGGATATTTTACAACAAGTTTTTACAAACTTCCTACTGTTGTGGTGAGCATCATATTATTGTCAGTTATGGCAGCCTCTGTTCATTTGAGAAGATATATTTATTATTTAAACTTTTCATGGAAAATTTCAGACATACAAAAGAGGAGAGAATAGCATAATGAATTACCATATACTTATCAATTAGCTGCAACAATTATAAATCCATGTCCAATCTTGCTTCATAGACTCTTGACCCATTTTTTCAGCTTTAGATGATTTTGAATCCGAGGTATTATATCATTTCATTTATAACTAGAGGCCTGCAAATTCGTGCACCAGTGAAGTCCCTCAGCCTGGCCTGCAAGATTGGGCCAAAACCGACTCTCTGACATCCCCTATGGAGTCCTAGATTGCAAGAGCATGCAGGCCAGGCCGAGGGACCCCACTGGTGCACAATCTAGGCTGGGGAGGGATGTGGGAGGTTGGCCAGCTGGAGAGGGAGCGTGGGAGGGCTCCAGGGCATGTCCAGCCCATCTCGCTCAGTCCCGACTGGCCAGACTCCAGTAGCAAGCTAACCTACTGGTCAGAGTGTCTTCCCTCTGGTGGTCAGTGCACGTCATAGGGACTGGTTGACTTTCTGCCCCCTGGTGGTCAGTGCACATTATAGTGAGCAGTTCAGCAGCCTTAGTATATCATTAGCATATTACACTTTGATTGGTTGAATGGACAACAGGACAATCAGACACTTAGCATGTTAGGGTTTTATTATATAGGATTTTTACATTTTTGAATCACTAAAAGATAAAGGCTCTTTATAAAAATATAACTACAAAACCATTTAATAGCTTAAATATTATAATAATTCCTTGATATTATTAGCTATTTACAGTGTTCAAAATGCCCAGAATGTCTCTTTTTAAATAGCTTGTTTACTTGAATCAGGATTCCAAAAGATCTATGCTTTGGAGACAGTTGATATGTTTCCAAATATTTTAAATTTTTCTTCGATTTATAGATTATATTTCCTTTTATTTGTTTCTTTGCCAATTATTTTTTGAAGAGTTCAGATACCTTTTTTTCCTGAGACTTTTCAGGCTGCATTTTGTAGATTGCATTCCCATGGCAACATTAACACCTTTCTCACCTTTCTCTGTCCCCTTGAGTCCTTGTAAATTGGATGGAGTGAGAGATATAATAACAGAAAAAAAAAGAAAGCCATTAAATCAGATCATTTGATTTGATTTTCCAAAATTCCATCAATCTAATCTAATAAAAGAGTAATATGCAAATTAACTCTCATTCCCAGACACCTGAGCCACTGGCCAATCAGAGTGACTATATGCAAATTAACCCAGACAAGATGGCAGTTAATTTGCATACACAGGCACAGAGCGAAGACTGAAGACAGCCTAGAAGGAAGCCAAGTGCTACAGAAGGGAGCCAAGTGGCAGAGAAGGGAGGGAGTGAGACAGTGGAGACGGGAGGGAGCAAAGTGGGGGAGACGGGAGGAAGCAAGGCAGCAGAGATGGGAGGAAGTGAGGCAGCGGAGAAGAGAGCGAAGCCTGCCTCTGCGGGCTTTGCTCCCTTCTCTGTTTCGCTCCAGCTCAGGAAGCCCGAGGGGTCCCAGACTGAGAGAGGACCACCCCTACCCCCCAGTGCACAAATCTTTGTGCACTGGGCCCCTAGTATATAAATGTTTAGACAAGTTACACCTATACTCCATTTTAGATTCCTTTAGGACAGACTTCAAATAGACACAGTCCAATTTTGTTGACTATAGCAAAATTAATGGTAAATATTATTGTACTGGTTGTAAATTTAACAAATTGGTTGTGATACTTATGAAAATATGTTAGAAGGTAGTAGGTAAGAAAACATTGTATAGAATAACAGTCATTTTCATTAATAAGTCAGAGTGAGTGCAATGTGTTTATAGGAAGTTATCAGTGAGCTACACTAATAAAAAAAATTCAGCAGCACCTATCATCTATCTGTTGAGATTTTTATTTAGCAATTCTCACATAACAGATACTGAGACTAATAAAATATACCTTAATGAGAAACGCTGATCAATGGAATCCAAAAGGAGTATATGGTAAAATATCATGTGATTTGATAGTAAGACTCAATGTGGTGAGATGTGATGCAATGATGTGTACAATGTAACTTGAAAATTGATGAATGGAAGTTTTGTGTAGATAAAATACAAAGTATTTTTGTGCCACCTCTTCACTCTCATCACGAATCCTATGAAAACTGGATATAATCTTAAAAAATGATACTGTGGAGCAATAAGAGTTCTGGATATCAACCTACAGTAATCATTATATAAAAAGAGGGAGTGTGTTGTGTGTGTGTGTGTGTGTGTGTGTGTATCTTTTTGAGGTGAAACAGTGATTAATAAATTTTTTGCTCACTGGGAATTTACCTAAACTTTTCTGACATTTCACATGGCAAAGAGAGAGTAAATGTTTAATTTATCCTCCTGACATTTGCTGGATGAAACATATTTCCCGTGATCAAGGCAATTTATTCTGCCCAATGCATCTTACTTGACCTAGCAGCAGCATTTGACACAGTTAATCACTCCCTATTTATTGAAATTCTTCTGTTCTGGCCTACAGACACCACACTTGTCACTGTTCTCCACATCCTACGATGCTCCCTTACATTCTCCTTTCCTGGCTTCTTCTCAGCCTTCTGACCACAAAATTGTCACAATGCCCTAGGGGTCAATCCTTGTATCTTTTCCTTATCTACCATCACATCCTGGTGGTCTTATTCCACCCAGTAATTTTAAATAGCATTTGTATGCCAAAGACTCTCAAATTTAGACTTTTAGACCAGACTTTCCCTCAAACTTCCGTCATATTACCAACTGCATCGTCAACACTTTTGCTTGGATGGGCATTTAGGTGTGACATGTCGCAAATTGCATTCCTGGTTTCCTATTTCCCCTGCAATCATCTCCATCTATTAAATGTGATGCCCTTATTCCAATTGCTCAGATAAGACAAGAACCAGCCAGCCATGGCTTTCCTTTTCTTCTCAAAACCCAAACCCCATCTCAGCAAATCCTGTTGGTTTCAGCTTCAAAATATGTCTAAAACTGACTAATTTTCTTCACTTCCTGGGACCTGGTTGTAACAGCCAGTTCTAAACCATAGTCATCTCTCACTTGGATTAATTCAGTTTTCTAAGTGGTCTCTCTCCTTCAAACTTTCACACTTGCCCTCTCATTCTGTTCCAGTTTGTCCTCAACTTAGTGGATGGAGAGATCCTTTTAAAGCTTAGTCATGGCATGAAACTCTTCTGCTCAAAGCACTTTCAATCTTAGAGTAAAATCACCCTGCGGAAGTGAGAAAAAGAGATGTGGTCAGAGAGGAAATGGAGGTGGGTGCAGACTGTAAGCCTTTGAAAGCCTTTGTGAGAGCTTGGATTTTACTGTGAAGGAAGGGAAGCTTTGAGGTATTTTGAGTAAACAGGACATTGTACACTAGGCAGTGATAACAGTTCTAATAAATATAAAGCAGCAAAGTGTGGAATACGTTCTCTTGGAAAATATCTAGTTGAAATATATACTGAGTGGGGCAGGGAAAGAACTAAAACACACAAGGGATCAAGGTATGAATATCTGGAGCTATATTGATCCAGGCAGAAAAAAAATAGCAAGTTCAAATGCTCTGATTTAGAAGTATAGCTTACTTATTCAATTTAATTTAAAGGAGGAGGATGGTTCTTCAAGCCAACCACAAACCTCAATCTTCTACCCTAGAATGTAAGTTTCATAGAATTTTGGATTTTTAACATTTTTCTTGTGCCCTGACCAGGTGGTTAAGTTGATTGGAGCCCCATTTCATACACCTAAGGTCGTGGGTTCGATTCCTGATCAGGGAACATGCCTGGGTTGTGGGTTCTATCCCCAGTTGGAGTGTATGAAGAATGTAACTGATCAATGTTTCTCTCTCATCTCTCTCTCTCTCTCTCTCTCTCTCTCTCTCTCTCTCTCTCTCTCTCTCTCTCTCTTTTCCTCTCTCTTTTTCTCCCTTCCTTTCTCTTTCCCTTTACTCTCTCAAATCAACAACGAAAAATACTATGCTCTCAGATGAGGATTAAAAAATATTTAAAAAATGTATTTTCCATTTCTGTATCCCCAGATTAAAAAAATACTTCCCATCATATGCTTTTAATAACAAATTGTTAAATAAATGAATTGATAACTCTAAAGTAAGATGTAACTAGTCCAAATTTGAAAATGGTTTCCAATGGCCTGATTTCATAATTAGTTAAGTGTCAACATATCCCCAAAATCCACTGGCTTTCACATGGCACTTGCTAAAGAGAACAGAGAATTCTATGCATACACTGAAAAATATATTTTTCCTGACCATCACAGTCCTACCAGTCTGGATAAGTTATCTTCCCTGGCTACTATCCTACTCTTTATTAAACTTATCTTAGTACTGATTATACTATTGAGATTTCAGGATTCAATAGTAAATCCTCCTTGCTCAAGACATATAGAGACATGAATTAAAGAGATATAAATTTTTTAAATGTCAGTTTTATTCCTGAGTTATAAAAATTAAAAAAATGAAATAAAGGCTATCACTGAAGTATATTTGCAAATCATCATGGTAATAATTTAGCACTGAGTTGATATACTGTAGAGTACTCATTTATTAGTTTTCACAGATGGGTAGCCGTTGCCTTCTGCTTGCATGGAAAATGTTTTTGTTTTTGTTTTTACCACACAGCAGAGAACAGATCAGAACACTTGTTTTTTCTGCAAGCTGCAAGATCCCAATCTGAGTGGTTCCACAGGGTGAAGCCATGCCAGTACCCCATCCTAAACCCACCATCAGATAAACCACTTCACTCCTCTGGGAAAGATTGGAAAAAGAGTATAGAAAATCCAAGATTGATAATGTTCTTCTACTTGGAAACATGAAAAATGGACAAAAATAGACTCATACAATACCCGTTGAACCATAAATCATGGATGCATATCGTTTCTCCATTTAACTCTCATTGCTTAGAGTATAGTCTAGAGCACAGAAAATGACAAAAACAAAACAAAAAGAAACCCACCACCAATAAATATTAGATAAACTAAGTTGTTGAAAGATTGTCTAATATCTTATACTAGGGGCCTGGTACACAAAAAATTTGTGCACTCGGGGGAGGAGGTGGTCCCTCAGCCCAACCTGTACCCTCTTGCAGTCTGGGACCCCTCAGGGGGTGTCCACCAGCTGGTGTGCCTGGCCAGCCTGGGTGAGGGGCTGAGGGCTGTTTTCAGGCTGCCCACAGCTCCCATTGACCCAATGTCCCAGCGAGGCTGGCTGGAATCAGGTTTCTAGGGTTTATTTATCTTCTATAATTGAAACATTGTTGCCTTGAGCAGAGGCCCAGCCAGCCTAGGCAGGCAGTTTACTCCATCGCTGGTGCAACGGAAGCCTCCTATTTGCTCTAGCTCCATGGCTGCTGGCTGCCATCTTGGCTGGGTTAATTTGCATACAGTAGCTCTGATTGGCTGGTGGGTGTGGCTTGGGTATCTTGGAGTGATGGTTAATTTGCATATTACTCTTTTATTAGATTAGATTATCCCCCCTCTAAAAAAAGTAAATATACCAATTACAATCATCCAGGGGAAGTGAAGTAGATAGAATATATGCTTATGTTGCTTGCTTGATTTCTGCAGAGCCCAGGGAAAATTGTCAGAACTTATTTTTATGTCTAGTTCAAAATTAGTCACTAGTGTAGGATTTCTCATTCATTCAGAATAATTCCACACTGAGAACAATATCAAGAACTTTTCTCCTGCTTTGGATAAATAAAAGCCAAGGACTTGTTAGAGGGTGTGGAATGGATCATCAGGGTAATCCAGTAAAGTGCCGATAAACTGAGAAGCCATTCCAAAGAAAGTAGACAGAGACACAAATTCCATTTTAAGACAACAGTGTAAAGGCTACGAATACTCGAACAGAACACAAAAGAGTAAGCAAGAAGAGTAGGAGACCATCTCTGAAGAGAGTCACATTCAGATAATACAGGAAGTTAACACTGATGGCTTTGACTCTCCAAAGCCTTACTACCACATTTAGTACAGATTTAGATTTACATTTGCTTGCTCCTCCATGAGCAGAGATCAAGGAAAAGAACAACAAACAAGAAGCATGTGCTATTTCAACTGATACGATTATTGACACACTGAGAATCCTTGTACTGAGACCTCTTCTCTGCCATATGGGATCTTATTTATGACAGAATGACAGGGACTGAGCTGCCTTTTATTGAATTTTGTTTTAGTTTCCAGTATATCTGCATCTAAGCATGCTAAGGAATAATTAAATAGTCATTTCCTAGCATTCTTATCACTGCCTTCCTCTAGGTTACATTGATCAGCTCCCCTGTCTCAGCTCCTTTAAAATTATTCCTCTCAAATTTTCAGAATTTTTATTATGGTGTGCTTAGGTGTGATTTTTTTCTTGCATTTATTCTGCTTGAGGTCTCTGAACCTTATTAATAAGTGAATTGAAATTTTTGGTCAAATTTGAGAAATTTTTAATTAATAATCCTTCAAACTATAGTTTACTTTATTGTATTACTTTTCAAAAAAATATATTTTATTGATTTTTTTACAGAGAGGAAGGGAGAGGGATAGAGAGTTAGAAACATTGATGAGAGAGAAACACCGATCAGCTGCCTCCTGCACACCTCCCACTGGGGATGTGCCTGCAACCAAGGTACATGCCCTTGACGGGAATCGAACCTGGGACCCTTGAGTCCGAATGACGACGCTCTATCCACTGAGCCAAACCGGCTAGGGCTCATTGTATTACTCTTATTCTAAAACTCAAATTACAGATATGTTGAAACTCTTGAATTGTTCCATCACTGAATCAGTGAAGATCTGTTCATTTTTTCAAACTTTTTTTTCCATCTGTGCTTCACCAGTTTATTCACCAGTTTAAATGAATACTATTTCCTGTCTTCGTGTGCATTTATTTTTTTACCTCCTGTATTCAAACTGCTTTTAGTATTACTCCGTGGGCTTTTAAAATTCAGATGGTGCATTTTTAGATCTTTTATTACTTTTGAATTTTTTAGAAATATATTTTAAATATATCCTGAAATGTTCCCTCAATTCACACATTATGCGGTTCTTAGTTTACTTAACAAAACGTTGACACTTATTTTAAATTTCTTGGCTGATCAATAGCTCAGTTATCTATATATTTCTATTGACATTTTCATGATTTTCATATGTTTTGTATTTTTTAAATTTAATTCTGAGAAGTATCTATAAACAACAATAACAACAACAACAACAAACACAATAAAGGTTTCTTCATAAACTGATGAACAAAAATAGATCCAGAGACAGAGCAGCATCGAACAGACTGTCAAACTGCTGAAGGAAGTCAGGGGAGGGTTGAGGGGCAAGAGATCAACCAAAGGACTTGTATGCATGCATCTAAGCATAACCAATGGACACAGACACTAGACAGGTGAGGGCATGTGCTTGGGGTTGGGGGAGGCCAGAGAGAGGTCAACGGAGGAAAAAGAACACATATGTAATACTTTAAAGAATAAAGAATTAAATAAAAATAAATTAATTAACTAATTTTTTTGAAATAAAAGGTCTCTGGAAGGCAAACTTTTAATGTGGTCTTCAATTGTGTCTAATTTCTAGCATTCTTGTCTGCATCAGGGCCTTCTTTTGAGCGTGACTCAGACTTACTGGCTTGCTTGTAACCAACAGAATTTGTGAAGGTAGTGCAAGAGCACTTCCATGACTGGGTTACAAAAGATTATTACTTCCATCCTGCTGGCTGCTTCTCTTTATTGACTTCTCACTCCAGTTTGATGAAGCAAACCATCATTTGGGAAAGATTTGTCTGAGAAAGGCCCATATGACAAGGAACTGATTATCTTGGTACTTTTCAATATTCTAGACTGAAATTCAACATTCAGCACACAGGTTCATCAAAAGTTTAGACAGTTTTGCTTTCTCTAAACAGGTAATCCTTCTTCTGCAAGATAACTCCTCCGGTGGCCCACCCCCAACATTAGCAACTGGACCCAAACATGGAAACAGCTTACATTGCTTCCTCATCTAGGAAGAACTCTTCCCCTGAAGCTTAGATATGTTAGATTTATGTGTGTTCAAAGATCTTCAGTGAAATTATTAAATGTATGATTATTTGTTTTCTCCTTTGACTTTTTCTTATGTCATAAAGAATTGGGGTCCTTCATAATAACCTTCTCCATTATATCCAAAAGCAAACCCTCTTGTATTCATTTATTAAAGTATAATTTAGTAGTTAAAGTAAGCTGAGTCTTTTTTATCTATAGTAACTATCTGCCTATGCAATCACTAATTGAAGTAGATATTTAGAAGGCTAACTTAAAATCTTAAAAGTAACATTTGCTTAAGTTGTTGGAATATGTGTTACATGTAATTGTCTATTCTAGCTCAAACATTATATTATTTTAGCTAAATAAGGATTAAATAAAATGTATTTTTCCATTCTTTTAAAAAATATATTTTATGGATTTTTTACAGAGAGGAAGGGAGAGGGATAGAGAGTTAGAAACATCAATGAGAGAGAAACATTGATTAGCTGCCTTCTGCACACTGGGGGTGTGCCTGCAACCAAGGTACAGGCCCTTGACTGGAATCAAACCTGGGACCCTTGAGTCCGCAGGCCAACACTCTATCCACTGAACCAAACCGGTCAGAGCTTTTCCATTCTTTTAAAAAGCCTTAGAGAATCCAGCAAAGGTTCATAATGGGGTTTTAAATACTGAGTAGGGTCAAGAAATATATGTTGTCTGATTAATTAATCTTAACTTCTATTTGTATTACAGGACTAAATCAAACTAAAAAAAACCCTGAGCTACAAGGATTTAATTTCAGAATTTTAAAGTGCATTAAAATATCAATTCAAATTGATAAAATACATTTCTAAAATTTCACTAAAGAATCATAAAATTATTATGTAACTAATTTAAGATAAATTTTAGAGTATTTTCTTAAGTACAAATATTTATATTTATAAACAAAGAAATTTCACATTTACATATTGAGAGGCAAAGAAGTTGATCACTAATTTAGAAGAAATGTATTATATTTCTGTCTTTAATATCTCAATCTCCTTTGATTTGATGTAATTAAATTTCTAAAGTATAGATTTAATTGTGATTTTTTCTCCAAAGGAAAGTAGTAAAAGGGTAGGAAAAGATCATGACATGTTACTTAAATTAGAAAACCTTTTTAAATTTAAAATTAAATAATCAAATGCTAACAGTGTTTAGTGTTCACATGAAAAAAATCTCTAATAAAATATCAAAATATAACATTGTTTTCTTTCTGAATTCAAAATCATAAAAAGTACAAAAAAGGTATTAGTTATTCTGAAGATTCTACCCAAGAGAGGAGTATCCTCCTTCAATTATCAAATAGTTTTATTCATTTTAAAATTGAAAATAATAACTGAGATCTTTTTTAAAAAAAAACAGCAAAAAAGACACTCAGATTTGTCACTTTATATAAATAGTGATATGGAGCTTATCCAAATACATAAAACCCTAATGGGCAAATAGACCGTGTGGCAGGACAACAGACAACCAAACAACCGGTCACCATGATGTGTACTGACCACCAGGGAGTGAGTGTAGAACATGGGCATCGGCTGCAGCAAGATGGTGGAGCAGGTGAGCGGGGGTGCCAGACAAGGTAGGGAGCCAGTCACTCTCATTGGGGTGAGCCTCTGGTGGTTACTGAAAATTCTTTGCTCCTGCACCCCACAGACCCACCCAGCATTAGCACCTGCTGCCAACGCCAGCCCCGCACACACCCACTGTTGGCGCTGAAGCCTGGTGCCAGCCCTGTTCCCTTGCCGCCGTCAGTGAGTGTGAGCAGTGACTGCCAGCTCTGATCACCTTCAAGGGCTTCTCCACCTCCCCCTGGTCCTGAGGGGCAATTGTGGCAGCAGATGCCACTCGCACCTGCTGTCAGTGATGGCCCCGCTCACATCCGCTGCTGACACCAGAGCCACTACTTGCACCCGCTGATGGTGCCCAGCGCCGGTGTTAATCGCTTGGCACCTTCAGCAGGTATGAGTGATGGCTACCAGCTCCAATCACCCCTAAGGGCTTTCTACCTCCCCCTGCTCCTGAGAGGTAATCAGGGCAGCAGCTGCTACTCACACCCACTACTGAGCACCGGCCCAAGTCACTCTGTGCTGTCAATGGGTGTGAGAGGGGCTGATGCCGTCAGCATGTGGGAGTGACAGCAGGAAGGCATTGCTAGCAGAAAGGGGACCAGGGGCTGTGGTTGGGGAGTGGAGGATGGACTGAGACCAGCCCCTGTGCCCACAGCAGCCTCGCAATCCATAGTTCTTTTCAAGGTGCACGAATTCATGCACTGGGCTCTTGGTCCTATGAATAAAAGTATAATATACAAATCGACCAAACAGCTGAACAGTGGAGTAACCATCTACACAAGCATTTAAACGGTCATCTGGGACCATGCTATGACACTCACTAGTGCCAAGCCAGCCAAAGCAAGTGCCATGCAATTGGTCAGGGGACCTGGCCATTGCCCCATGATCGCCCCACAGAGAGAAGCACAGGGCACTGGCCAGTGGGGCAGTTAATGGGGAAGGGGTGCTCCATGATTGCCCTAAGAGGGAAGCCCTAGCCACCAACTGGCAGGCTGTAGCAGGTGAGTTGTGCCTTCTTCTGCGAGGGAAGCCTGGATCCCAGGTACCTGAGGGAAGCCAATGCCAGCAGCCCAGGGAAGGAAGGCCTACTCTTGCATGAATTTTGTGCATTGGGCCTCTAGTTTTATAAAAATACTAGGGGCCCAGTGCACAAAAATTTGTGCACTTGGCGGGTTCCCTCAGCCCGGCCTGTGCCCTCTCACAGTCTGGGACCCCTCAAGAGATGTTCACCTGCTGGTGCACCTGGCCAACCTGGGTGAGGAGCTGATGGCTGTTTGCAGGTTGTTCAAGCCCCCCCAGTGGAGACCCTCATCCCATGGGGGTGCCTAGCCAGCCTGGGTGAGGGGCTGAGGGCTGTTTTCAGGCTTGCCACAGCTCCCATTGACCCAAGGTCCCAGTGAGGCTGGCTAGAATCAGGTTTCTGGGGTTTATTTATCTTCTATACTGGAAACTTTGTTGCCTTGAGCAGATGCCACAGCCGGCCTAAGCAGACAGTTTCTTCCATTGCTGGCCTCCTGTTTGCTCTAGCTCCATGGCTGCTGGCCACTATCTTGGCTGGGTTAATTTGCATATCACCGCTCTGATTGGCTGGTGGGTGTGGCTTAGGTGTAATGGAGTGGTGGTTAATTTCCATATTATCCTTTTATTAGATTATATTTTTTTCAAAACATACCCCCAAAAAATGTCCATTCAAGAGGTCAGTTAAATGGTGTCATAAAATATTTGAAAATGAGCAAAGAACAGAGAGCTGTTCTTTGAGAGCTTCCTACCGGGCCTCTGAGCAGAAGCTGCATGTGGAGCTGCTCAGCACCTCCAACCTGCTGCTTCTGGAGTCCAATGGCTCCAGCGACCCTTTTGTCCATCTGACCTTGGAGCCCAGGCATGAATTCCCCAAGCTGGCTCTCTGGGAGACCCAAAGGCACAAGAAGGACCTTCACCCGCTGTTTGATGAGACCTTCGAATTCCTGGTGCCTGCTGAGGTGGGCCAGAAGGACGGGGTGTGCCTCCTGCTCATGGTGCTGGACCATGACACACTGGGGGCCGACAACCTGGAAGGGGAGGCCTTCCTGCCTCTGTGCTTGGTGCATGGCCTGAACAGCTGGCATTTCAGCCTCTTGCGAATTTTGAAGGTTCACTAATAGAATTGAGGCACAATTTATTAAGATGTATGTTTGAACTGAACTAATAATGACAAAGAAACATGCCCAGCATGTTGAAGGCTGTTGGCTATTGTTAAGTAAATGAGTTACTTACTCTTTAAATTATATTTTCCCCAAGTTGAAATAATTCATAGTACTTTATATCTATGAGAAAGCTCACAGAGAATACAAACATTCTCACTAATAAAAGCCAAGTAGTCGTCATACCATGATGCCCTCATGCTCTCATAAGATGGCTGCATGCACAGCAGGCATGCACAGGTGGGAAGGACTGGGCTTGACGCTGCATGCACAGCACGGAGCCTGCTTGGGAGGTCCTCCTGCTCTGTGAGTGAGGCCAGCCTGGGGGACCCGGCTCCATGCAGCGAGGACTGTCTGGGGGTCCTGCTTCCTCCTGGCTCTGTGTGGCGAGGCCTGCCTAGGGATTCTGGGGGTCCTGCCTCCCAGCTTTGCATGACGTGGAGGCGGGACCCACAGCTCTGGCCTACCTCTTTGGAGCAATTCATCGAGAAACCCCAGATGGGTAGGCAGGGCCTACGTCTTTGGGGTGAGCCACCATGGGGCTCCCGCACTGTGACAGGGCATAGGCCAGGCTGGGGGACCACCCCCCGAGTGCATGAGTTTTGTGCACTGGGCCTCTAGTTATACTATATTCTTACATGCATTATTTTCACAAACTCAAAACAAATGCACAATATTCAACCAATTATACAGGTATTTTAGGAAGAGAAATTGCTATGGTGAGTATAAGCTGATATTACAAGTTGAGCTCAATTCAGAGTTGGTCCATGTGGTACTTTCATAAAATGGATTATAAAGTTTTATACTAGGCAAGAATGGTCCATTATTTCTGTGCCTCAGATTGAGAGCAAACTTTCTAGTCTTAATCTTCTCCAAATTTTAAAGAATATAGTTATACTTAGTTTTTCTAGACTTAATCAAAAAGCACTTTTAAACTCACAGAATAAGATTCAAAGTCTGGATAATTTTAGTCTTTATCTACTACTAGAGGCCCAGTGCATAAATTCATGCATGGCTGGGGTACCTCAGCCTGGCCAGTGATTAGGGCCTCAGGACTTTGGCCAGAGGTAGGGGCCATAGGAGGTTGGCTGGTAGGGGGAGGGGTCATGGGTGGTTCTAATTGGGGCCATCAAGGCTGGCCCACTAGGAGGTGGGGCTGCAGGAGGTTGGCCAACTGTAAAGAAGAGCCATGGGAAATTGGCTGGCCACAAGAGGTTGGCTATGGGAGCACACTGACCACCAGGGGGCAGCTCCTATGTTGAGCATCTGTCCCCTGGTAGTCAGTGTGTATCATAGCAACTAGTCTAACAGTTGTTCAGTTGTTTGGTCGTTCTGTCGCTTAGGATTTTATATGTATATAGACTAGTGGCCTGGTGCATGAAATTCATGCACAGGGGTAGGGTTTCACTAAACCCAGCCTTCACCCTCTCCAATCTGAGACCCCTTAGGGAATGTCTGACTGCCAATTTAGGCCCAATCCCACAGGGCCTGAACCGGCAGTCGGACATCCCTCTCACAATCTGGGACCATTGGCTCCTAACCGCTCATCTGCCTGCCTGCCTGATTTTCCCTAACTACTCTGTCTGCTGGCCTGTTTGCCCCCAACTTTCCCCTCCCACTGGCCCTGATCCCCTACAAATGCCTCCCCCGCCACCGGCCTGCTCACCCGCAGCTGCCCCACCCTACCAGCATGATTTCCCCAACTGCCCCCCCACCAGCCTGATGGCCCATAACTGACTCACCCCCTGCTGGCCTGATTACCTCCAACTGCACCCCACTGCTGGCCTGATCAATCCCAAATGCCTTCCCCTGCCAGCCTGATCACCCTTAACCACCTCTGCCTCAGCCCTGCAACTATGGCTTTGTCCAGAAAGACATCTGGAAGGTGTCCTGGTGTAATTAGAATATTACCCTTTTATTAGTATAGATTATCTGTGGGCCAGAGAGGCTTTTAAACTCATTTAAAAAACAACAATCCTAACTCGTCCCCTCAATCATCCTAATATATATTAAGAGCTAGGAGCCATCACGACCAAACAGGCAACCGGTCACCTTGAAATGCGTGGAACACCTTTTGGTCCCTCCCCTAGTCCCTAAGCTGTTCACCATGACGGGGGACTGGTGGTGGGGTGGGACTGAGGACCTTTGAGTGGCAGTGGTGGGCTGTTTCACAGGTGGCCGTGAGCTTAGTAAAGCAGTCACCCTGGCAGCAGCGAGTTTCACAAAGCAGTCACAGGGTGGGGGAGTTTTGTGGAACATCCAGCAGTGAATTTCTCAGGGCAGCAGCAAGCTTTGCAGAGCAGTCTGGGGGTAGGCAGAGCTTTGTGGAGCAGTCATAGGGTTCGCAAAGCAGTCAAGTGGCTGCTAGCCTCGTGGAGCATCCTGGGGCAAGGAGCTTCACATGGCATCGCAGTGCAGCAGAGGCCATGCTACGGAGGTCAGGCTACGCCTAGGGACCCTAACCATGCACAATTTTGTGTGCTCTGGGCCTCTAGTTTTGTAAATAAAAGTGAACCCCAGGATTGACTTTATAAAGTCCTGCCACCTTTAAAAAGAATGAATAAATATTACATTTGATCACAAAGCAGATCTGGACCATTTTACTGGTAGGTCAATTTAACTTCTAATACATTCAAGACATATGTCTTTTTTACAAAGTTAGTCAGAAAATGAGGAGACAGAACACACATCTGTATGTCACAATAACAAAAGAAATAAAATGTTTTCAAATGTCTCAGCACACATAATGATTCAAAATGAAGTCCTATAACACCAAGTACAGAAAATCTAAAATCTGCCACATGTATATTGGTAGATTGATAGCCTTGATGCAGGCTGCTACAATTTTTCTGAATTACCTCAAATTCTGAGCTTGTGTTTCCCACACATAAACAATAATATAGAGGCAGTGTATTGCTGAATTAACAGGGTAATTTTCTTTCCAAATCAGTGGTGCCCTTGGATACATTGTCTTTCCTCCTTTATTCTCCTACTAGAGGCCCAGTGCATGAAAGTGCATGCATTGCGGGGGAGGGGTGCCTCAGCACGGCCTGGCCCTCTCACAGTCTGGGAGGTCTCAGGGGCAGGAGGTGACCCGGTGATCAGGGGAATGCGACACCCATCACACCTCTGTTGCTGCTACTGCTGGCATCACAAGTTTCAGCCAGCCCTGGTTACCTCAGCCTCGAGCAGCCCTGGGCAGCTGGGCAGCCAACATCCAAGGTTTGCCTGCACCTCAGGCCAGCCCTGAGGGGCTGGGGGGCTGAGTGGTTTGAGGGACTCCAGAGGCAGGTGCAAAAAGAGGCAGGATCCACCTGCTGTCCTGGCAGGGCTAAGGGGACTAGGCACCGCCATCTTATGGCTGTGGGTGCCACCATTTTTGAGGACATGGCAGTCAATTAACATATTCCCTCTTTATTAGATAGGATGATACCTTTATCTTTTCTTATTTGCTGTCCTCTATAAAGACTCTTGAATTCTTAAAAATTATACACTTCATTCTCTATCAATATATTTTTTAACAAGATGATTATCAGGTTAAGTAAAAAGGTCAGTCACTAAGGGATCCAAAATTTACAAATCAGTCATCTGAGTAGATTTTGTACTTATGAGACTCCTACATAGAACTATGCTATTGAATTAGTATGGCAAAATTTTAATGCCTCAATTAGCATTTTTGGAGCTTCCTCTGTCCCTCTTCTATCTGGTAGATCCTTGCACTACTGCATATATGTAAGTCAATGTGTTTTAATTTCAGCTAAATCTAGTAGAAATATATCGAACAAACATTTCCTGTATGTGGCAGCTAGAGGATAAGCATGCCATCGTCCTTGTCTCAAAATACTTAGCAAGATACAAAATATTATGTATTAGGGTGACATTGAGACATATTCAAAAGCTATGGTGACTCATCAGCAAGAAAGAGCCTCTTTCTTTTACAACTTTGATTACCTAAGACCCTGCTGGATTAACTCACTGCAGAAAACTACCATAAATCTTGAACATAATGCAAAAACCAACTCTTCGAAAATACTGGAGAACAAACACAAACAGCCTCTCTCAGAAGTGCATAAGAGCCCTAGGAAAAAAAGAGAGCAGTTATATCAGTAAGTAAGTCTGCAAGGTTTTCTCCCTGAACTAAATTCCATCCACCTTGTTTCATACAATGGTGATAAAGACACATGCATGAAAACCCATGGTCTTCCTAATCTGGAGAACCAGAATAATGAAGCCAAAAAACCATAAATTCTGAACAGAGTAGGAAATCTCAAAAAGGAATGAGTCGGTAGGGGGGGGGAGGGGGGCGCGGAATCTTTAAACCATTTTCTCAAATCTCTGATTGCCTCCTGAATCAAATATGTACAGAACAAACTCAAAGAAACTCAGGAAAAGACAAAAAACATCAATCTGAAATGAGATCAAAGATGTTTCCCAAGGAAGCAGACTTTGCAGATTATTCCCATCCAATTGAAAATTAATTTATAAGAGAAAAGAAACATTAATTGAAGAAAATAGCACAATCCTGAATCTTCACAAATTAACATAAACAATGTCTAAAATACTACTCAAAATTACATGAAATAAGGACCAAGAAAATAGGTCACTTTCTCAAAAGAAAAGAAACTTCACTGAGTCTGACTGCTAAATTAACCGGGTACTGAAATTAATAAGCATGGATTATAAAGCAACTATTAGAATTATTCTCAGTGAAGTAAAACAAAAGATGTTTTCAATAAATAAAAATATCAGGAAAGTAATAGAAAGCATCAGCCAAGAAATAAAAATAATAAAGTCAAATGATAGCTCCAGAATAAATTTCTGAAATAAAAATTTACTGAACAAACTTAAAAACAATAACAACAGCAAAAAAAAAAACAAACAAAAAAGTTTAAAGGGACATTAAATAGATCATTAGAGAGATGATATATAGATAGATTATAAAATATTCAAGCATAAAAATGAAGAAAATCCTGATATTTGCAGAAACATAGGTAAACCTAGAGGTTATTCTGGTAAGTGAAATAAGATAAACAGAGAAAGACAAATACTTTTTGATCTCACTTATATGAGATCTAAAAAGTAAAACTCATAGAACCAGGGAGTAGAACAGTGATTATCAGGATTTGGGGGTTGGGGGAAATAGTGAACTGTTAGTTAGAACCTATAATTTCTTTTTTAAAAAGATGAATAAAAACTGGGTGTTTTCATGTACAACAGGATAACTGTAATTAATAATGATATTGTATACTCGAAATTTGCTATGGGGGATCCCATGAGTGTGTGTGTGTGTGTGTGTGTGTGTGTGTGTGTGTGTGTGTGTTTGGGGGGCAGGAGGGAGCACAAAATTGAAAACCTATTTGAAAAAATAATGACAGAAAACTTTCCTAACTATGTGAAGGAAATAGACATACAAGCTCAAGAAGCTCACAAAGTCCCAAACAAATTGAACCCAAAGAGGCCCACACTAAGACACATCATAATTAAAATTCCAAAGGTTAAAGAAAAAGAGAGAATCTTAAAAGCAGCAAGAGAAAAACAGTTAGTTACCTACAAAGGAGTGCCCATAAAAACTTTTCAGAGCAGAAAGAAGTGACTCAAAATATTACAAGTGATGAAAAGCAAGTACCTGCAACCAAGATTACTCTAGTGAGTAAAGTTTTCATTTAGAAATGAAAGGCATATAAAGAGGTTCCCAGACAGTGGCCAGATGGCTCAGTCAGCTGGAGTGTCATCTCATATACCAAAAACGGCTGAGGATTCAAGCCCTGATCAGGACCCTATGGGAAGTAAACCAATCAATATTTCTCTCTCACATCAATGTTTCTTTCTGTCTCTCTTCCTCTCTTTAAAAAAAAATTAATAAACATGTCTCAGGTGAAGATTAAAAATATAAGTAGAAATTGGTAGTTACAGGAGAGTACTGAGGATGCAAAGTATAGCTTAAGGAATAAAGTTAATATTCTAATAATTACAGTGTCAAATGGAATGAATATGAGATTTATTGGAGTGATAATTTATTAAATTATATAATGTCTAATCACTGGGTGGTACACTTGAAACTAATATAATATTCTATGTCAACTGTAATTGAAAAATAAAAACAATTTTTAAAAGGAGAAAGATAAGGGAATAATGGATAAAAACTGTATTAGAGTTTTATTTAGTTATTTGCAAAACTACAGTGCCGTATTGCATAATCACCATTTCTTCCAATTCCACTTCTGTAATTCTAGAAACAGCAAGAACTAATCAATAAAAAACAAAATTGTACACAAATATAAGTGTGAAAAAGATAATAATCATTAATTTGCAAGTACCTACAACAGAAGTTTTTAAAAATATGGCAAAAATTAGAGAATTGAAGAGAGAATTGTATGATTTCACAATTTCACATGAATATTTTAACACACTTTCTCTAAGGAATTTATTAACTAACTAGGCCAAAGTCATTAGGCATAGGAACTCTGTGCAGCACTATCAACTATCTTGACTTAATTGGTTTTATAAGTCACTACACATCATTTTGAAATGCAATGGTATATTTACAAAAATAAGCCTTATTTGAGTATTTAAAAAGCCTTAGTAAATTTAAAAATTTTGAAATCATACTAAGTATGGTCTCTAACCCCAATGTAATTAATTTAAAACCCAATAACAATAAGATTGCCAGAAAAGCAAATATACATTTATGTTCAAAAATTTTAAAAGTATACTTCTAAATAAACATTGGGTTAAAAAATTATAAGATCAATGATAATAAAAATATAACACGTCACACTTTTTAATTTGTAACTTAAACAACACTTAGAGGAAAATGTATAGAACTAAAAATCTATTTTAGGAAAAAGAAAAGTCTGAAATCAATGATCTAGGCTTCTATCCTTAGAAACTAGAAAAAAAAACATTAAATTAAACCCAAAATATGCAGAAGATGAGAAATAAATATAGGAGCAGAAACCAATGAAATAGAAAATAAAAAAAAATAATATATAAAATCAATGATATTAAAATATTTTAGAGCAAAAATAAGTTAAATTAATAAATAGAGAGGAGGAGAAAAAAGGAGGAGGAGGAGATGGAGAGAAGGAGAGGAGAAGGAGGAAATGAGGGGAGGGGAGGAAAAATGGGAGCAAGTGAGGGAGGAAGGAGAGATAAGGCACAATTACTATTAAAAGCAATGAAAAAGGTGACATCATTACACAGCCTTCAGGGTTTAAAAGACTAACAAGGAATACTTTAAAAAAAATATTATGACAACAAATACAACAACCTGTATGGGATGAATACATTTGTTGAGAGACACAAGTTATTAAAACTTAGTCAAGAAAAAAATAGAAAATTTGTACTGCTCTATATAAATTTTAAAAATCTAATCTAATAAAGAGGTAATATGCAATTTGACCATTACTCCAACACATAAGATGGTAGCCTCCATGTGGTCAAAGATAGCCACCCCCATGTAGACACAAGATGGCCACCACAGGATGGCTGACAGGGGAGGGCAGTTAGGAGTGACCAGGTCAACAGGGGAGAACAGTTAGGGGTGACCAAGCCTGCAGGGTAGGGAAGTTGTGGGGGAACCCAGACCTTCAGGGGAGGGCAGTTAGGGGCAATTGGGCTGGCAGAGGAACAGTTAGGCTTTGATCAGGCTGGCAAGGGAGTTGTTAGGGGTTGATCAGGTGGCAGGCAGAAGCGATTAGGGGCAATCAGGCAGGCAGGCAGGCAAGTGGTTGGGAACCAGAAGTCCTGGATTGTGAGAGGGATGTCTGAGGGCAGTTGAACAACCCTCAAAGGGTCCCAGATTGGAGAGCGTGCAGGCTGGGCTGAGGGAACATCCTCCAACCCCATGCACAAATTTTGTGCACCAGATCTCTAGTTAAATACATAATTAACAAAAATAAGAACATTCTCCAAGCTCAAATGACTTCACTGAATATTTAAAAAAATATTTAAGGAAGATGTAATTCCAATCTTATATTTTCAGAATAGAGTGACAGAAACAATTACCAACTCATTTCATAAAGCCAGTTTTGCACTCTTTTCAAAAACAGATAAAGACATCATAGAAAAAGAGAATCACAGAACCATATTCCCCATAAACACAGAAAGAAAAATTGGTTAAGAATACATATATTAGCAAGTAAAATCCAATACATATACAAAAAGAATAATGCATTATGATTATGTAGAAGTTTACCCTGGAAATTTAAGATTAAAAAAAAATCAATGTAATTCATCATGTTAATGCAATAAAGAATAAAGAATAAAATCATATGACCACTTCAGTAAACACAGAAAAAGTACTTGAAAATAATTCAACACCTTTCAATGATAACAATTCTCAGGAAACTAGGAAAGGAGGGAAGCTTTTTTCAACCTGAGAGGTGATGTGTATCTCATAGAGTGATAGCCCTGAAATAGACGTGTGAACAGGTATATTTTGGAAAAAGATCTACTAGACTTCCTTGAGTGGTGGTGAAGGAAACTTGCAGGGCATTTGTGCCTATGCAAAACGTTCATGGACACATTTAAATCATACCTACCCACCAACTTGAACCTATGTGCTGTGACAAGCTAGGCTACTGAAGCAAGCAGGGTTATTATTGGTATTACTAGAGGCCCAGTGCATGGAATTTGTGCACAGGGGGCAGTCCCCTCAGCCCAGCCTGCATCCTCTCCAATGCAGGACCCCTCAGTGGATGTCCGAATACCAACAGTCAAACATCCCTCTCAAAATCCAGGACTGCTGGCTCCTAACTGCTTCTGCCTGCTGGCCTGATCTCTCTCAAATGGCCCTATCCCACCAGCCTGGTCACCCCAAACTGCCCCTACCCACTGGCCTGGTAACCCTAACTGCCCCTGTGCCAGCCTGGTCACCCCATGCATCCTGATGTTCAGTCATTTGGTTGTCCCTTACTAACCTGCCTGCCAACCTTGTCACCCCACTCAGCCTGATGGTCATTACTGTTAACTGTGATGGCATCCTGGACAATTTGCATATTCCTCTATTATTAATATAAATTGGCAACACAGTCACAACAATTACTGAAACAACAAAACATGATAACATTTTTTTTTCTTTATAGATTAAGATACTACATATGTGTCCTAATCCCCCCATTGCCTCCCAAACCCCCATTCATGCCTTCACCCCTCTGGTGTCTTTGATAATTGGTTAGGTTTATATGCATGCATAAAGTCCTTTGGTTGATCTCTACCCTGTACCCCTGTTCTCCCCTACTTCCCTTTGAGGTTTAATGGTCTGATTAATGCTTCTCTGTCTCTATGTTTTTGTTCATCACTTTATGTTGTTCATTATATCCCATAAATTGAGTGAGATCATGTGATATTTATCTTTCTCTGACTGCTTATTTTGCTTAGCATAATGCTCTCCAGTTTCATCCATGCTGTTGCAAATGTTCCTTCTTTTTTACCGCAGTGTAGTATCCCATTGTGTAGATGTACCACAGTTTTCTAATCCATTCATCTGCTGATGGGCACTTAAGCTGTTTCCAAATCTTAGCAATTGTAAATTGTGCTGCTATGAACATAAGGGTGCATATATACATTCTGATTAGTGTTTCTAGTTTCTTGGGATATATTCCTAGAAATGGGATCACTGGGTCAAATGAAAGTTCCATTTTTAGTTTTTTGAGGAAACTCCATACTGTTCTCCACAGTGGCTGCTCCAATCTGCATTCTCACCAGCAGTGCATGAGGGTTCCTTTTTCTCCACAACCTTGCCAGCACTTGTCATTTGTTGATTTGTTGATGACAGCCATTCTGACAAGTGTGACATGGTACCTCATTGTTATTTTGATTGCATCTCTAGGTTGATTAGTGGCTTTGAGCATGTTTTCATAGGTGTCTTGGCCTTCCTTATGTCCTCTTTTAAGAAGTATCAATTTAGGTTGTTTGCCCATTTTTTGATTGGGTTATCTTTCTTTTGTTAAGTTATATGAATTCCCTGTATATGAGTTCTTCTAGAACTATGTCAAACAGGAATGGTGAAAGTGGACATCCCTGTCTCATTATGTTCTTAAGTGAAATGGTTTTAGTTTTTGTCCATTGAATATGATGTTGGCTGTAGGTTTGTCATATAAGGCTTTTATTATGTTGAGGTATGGTCCCTTTATTATCATTTTGCTGAGGGTTTTTTTATCAAGAAAGGGTGTTGGATTTTGTCAAATGCTTTTTCTGCATCAATTGACATGACTATGTGATTTTTATCTCTCAATTTCTTAATGTGATGTGTCACATTTATTGATTTGCAGACATTGTACCATCCTTGCATCCCTGGGATAAATCCTACTTAGTCATTGTGTATGCTCTTTCTGATGTAATGCTGGATCTCATTTGCTAAAATTTTGTTGAGGATTTTGGCATCTATTAATGAGGGATATTGACCTGCATTTCTATTTCATTGTATCGTCTTTATCTGGTTTTGGTAATAGGGTAATGCTGGCTTCATAGAATGAGCATAGAAGTGCTCCTTCCTCTTGAATATTTTGGAATAGTCTGAGTAGGATAGGTTTTAGTTCTTCTTTGAATATTTGCTAAACTCTGCTGTGAAACCATCTGGCCCCGGGCTTTTGTTTGCTGGAAGCTTTTTGATGAATGGTCCAATTTCCTCCATACTATCAGTGTATTGAGATTTTTAGATTCTTCCTATTGAGTTTTGGAAGGTTGTAGTTTTCTAGGAATATGTCTATTTTGTGTAGGTTGTCTAGTTTCTTGGAATAGAGTTGTTCATAGTATGTTTTTTTTTTTAACAATCCTTTGTATTCTGTGGGGTCTGTTGTTATTTCACCTCTTTCATTTCTGATTTTGTTTATTTGGGTTTTCTCTCTTTGCTTCTTGTTTAGCCTGCCTAGAGGTGCATCAATATTGTTTATCTGTTCAAAGAATCAGCTCTTCGTTTCATTGATCTTTTGTGTGTTTTTTTTGTTGTTGTTGTTGTTTGTTTGTTTTTTGGTCTCTATGTCATTTATTTCCGCTCTCATCTTTATTATCTTCTTCCTTCTGCTCACTCTGGGCTTTTCTTGTTGCTCTCTTTCTAATTCTTTAAGTTGTACACTTAGGTTATTTATTACCACTTTTTCTTGTTTTTTGAGGTTTGCCTGTAGAGCTATAAACTTTCTTCTCAAGACTGCTTTCACTGTGTCCCGTAGGTTTTGGATTGTTGTGTTTTCAATGTCATTTATTTCCAGGATGTTTTTAATTTCTTCTTTGATCTCTGTGGTGACCCAATCATTGTTTAATAGTCTGCTATTCAGCTTCCATGTGTTTGATTTTTTCGTTGTTTTATTGTAGTTTATTTCTAATATTATGCCATTGTGGTCTGAGAAGATGCTTGATATGATTTTAATCTTTTTGAATTTAAAAGACTTTGATTGTGGCCCAATATGTGTTCTATCTTTGAAAATGTCCCATGTGTACTTGAGAAGAATGTATATTCCATGACTTTGGGGTGAAATGTTTGGAAGATGTCAATTAAGTCCATCTGATCCAGTGAGTCATTTAGGATTGCTGTTTCTTTGCTGATATTTTGCCTAGAGGATTTATCCAGTGATGTCATTTGGGCATTAAAGTCTCCTACTATGATGGTACTGTTGATCTCTCCCTTGATATCTTCCAGGAGTTTATTTATGTATTTGGTTGTGTCTGCACTGGGTGCATATGCTTACCAGGGTTATATCCTCTTGTTGTATCTATCCCTTTAGTATTATGAAGTGGCCTTCCTTATCTCTTGTTATGGCCTTCACTTTGTGGTCTAATTTGTCAGACATAAGTATTGCTACCCTGGCTTGTTTTTCATTTCCATTTGCCTAAAATATATTTTACATCCCTTTACTTTCAGTCTGTATGAGTCCCTTGTTCTGAGGTGGGTCTCTTGTAGTCAGCATATTTATGGGTCATGTGTTTTTAACCATTCAGCCACTCAATGTCTTTTGACTGGAACATTTAATCCATTTACATTTAAAGTTATTATTGATAGGTACTTGTTTATAGCCAGTTTTATTTTTTGTGCCTGTGTTTCTTCCTTCCTTTTTATTTCTTCCTTTTACACCAGTCCCTTTAGCATTTCTTGCATTGCTGGCTTCATAGTTATAAACTCCCTTAGCCTTTTTTTGTCTTTGAACCTCCTTATTTCCTCTTTAATTTTGAATGATAGCCTTGCTGGATAGAGTATCCTTGGATTCAGTCCCTTGCTTTGCATCACTTTTTAAATTTTCTTCCATTCCTTTCTGGCCAGATGTGTTTCTGTTGAGAAATTATTTAATAATCTAATGGAGATCCCTTGTTCATAACTTTCTGTCTCTCTCTTGCAGCCTTTAAGATTCTCTCTTTGTCCTGAACATTTGCCATCATAATTATGATGTTTCTTGGTGTGGTTCTTTTCAGTTTATCTTGTTTGGGACTCTCTGTTCTTATAATTTTTTTTTCTCCCTCACATCAGGGAAGTTTTGTGAAATTCTTTCTTCAAATAGGTTTTCTAACCCTCGTTGCTCTTCCTGTCATTCTGGCATCCTTATTATTTGTATGTTGCTTCATTTCATGTTGCCCCAAAGCTCCCTTAGGCTCTCCTGTCTTTTAATTTTTTCTCCAACTTGATAGTATTTTTAATATAATAATCTTATAGACCTAAAGTGAAAGTAAATATTATGGGTTATTTGAATCAAAGGGTATTTTATAAACATGGATGTTTTGGGCTGAACCAACTACGAAGGACTTTTTGGTATGAACCAACTGTACCCATGGACATTTTGAATATTATTAAATTTCAAGGACCATTTGATGTGGATCAAATGTCCCTTTGGACATTTTTGGAGAGGACAAAATGACAACTAATGGAAGGGAAATGAAACATTTCCCGTTGGGTAATGATGATTATCCATACAAATGGTTTGAGCAAATAAGTACCGATGATGCCATTATCTTAGATGGGGAATCATCTAAAAAAAGAAGGTGAGCTTATGAATGTTTGATATTTTAAAACTCTTCTCTTTAATATACTTCAATATATATTTATTGCTTAACTTCTCAACATTCAATTATTTAATGATCATACTATGTATTTATGTAGGAGAGGGTCTATAGTTAAATGTGTCTTGCTATCACACTTCCCAATTGGGTACTGAGCTCTTAATATTTTAAGCAGCCATTTTCTTAAAATGAGACTTCTAATATCAAAATATAAGATTACACTTGGAAAGATTATTTCATTAATTATTGGGATATAAGGTTTAAGATAGATATGTTAGATCCAATAAGCAAGAGTTTTACAATGTTACGCAAACAATCATTGACCAGTCCTGACTCCATTTTTCTAATTTCTTCAGAATACAGTCTGACAAAATACAGTCTGAAACAAAAAGGAATTTTTCAGCTGATTTCCTGGTGATATCTTGTCTGTCATGAATTTAGTTTATTAAAATTAAATCATTCATTGTTATGAGGATTAAGGTGGCTTGAAATTAAAATTAACCACCAAGGAAGAAAAATCTCCTACACCTATATTTATGGGAATTTGAAATCCCAGGAGTTTGAAACCCACACAATGCTGCAGAACTTAGACCAATAAACTTATCTCTGAAGTGACAAATCAGATTTAAAGAAGTTCCATAGTTGACAGAAAATTTAACAGAATTGGTTTTTCATAATCTACTGAAGTCCAGGAGCAAAGGGCCCAGAAATTTCTCTATGCTCAAACCACACCTGGCTCTAGCTCAAAAGCCTTAGGGGAAGATCTATAGGCAGCAGGCCAGAGTCTGGTTTCCAGAGCATGATGGGAGCATTGCCAGTCAAATACTGTATTTTGTAGGTAAAATTTGGCATCCAGAAACATTTAACTAACTAAGTTATCTCCTTCAGGAAAGGAAAGGTATTTGTATAGATAGGAGCAAACACTTATTTCAAACAGTCCTGAGTGGACTCAGCAGATCTTCAGTCATTTTCGCTTACTGATATATTCACTGCACAAAAAGCATTCAGGGGAAAAGGTACATAATTCCACATCTTAAAAATACCTCATGTTGCCATAACATTTGCAAAAACACTATAAATTGTGTAGTGATACAGAAGAATCATTAGCATATTAGAAACTATAAAATAATGTTTTGTTAAATTTTATGTAATCTTTCAGTGACTTTTTTTAAATCTAGAGTTGCATATAAGACCACTCCTGGTCATTACAGATCATATAACATTTTATTTTAAATTATTTTTTATTGTTGAGAGTGTTAAAGATGTCCCCCATTTTCCCCCTTTGCTCCATTCCACCTGGCTCCCTGCACTCCATGCAGGCCTTCACCACAGTATTATCTGTATATCTAATCTAATAAAAGAGTAATATGCAAATTGGTGTCACTCCACTACACCAAAGCCATGCACACCAGCCAATTGCCATGCTCACCAACCAATCAGAGTGACTATATGCAAATTAACCCAACCAAGATGGCAACTGGAAGCCACAGAGCTGGAACAAGCAGGAGGCTTGCCTGGGTGATGGAGGAAGCTAAG
>PVJC01013843.1:0-37342 GCA_004026665.1 Murina feae
ACTTTTGTGTGAGCATTTAAGCATAACCAATGGACACAAAACACTGGGGGGTAGGGGAGGCGGGCGGAAGGGCAGGGGGAAAAAAGAAATATATGTACTAATCTGTGTAAAGCTTTATGTAATTTAAAAAAATGTAAAAAATAAAAAAAAATTAAAAAGAATTAATTAGCTTTTGGTTTCATAGATTTTCCATATTCAAAATTGTTTCTCATTAATGTTTGCTTTTATGTTATTATTTCCTTTCTTTGGAAGTGTATAAATGGTTTTTTGATCTACTTTTATTAATCCTTGCCTGAGGATATTTTTCCATTGATTTTTAGGGAGAGTGGAAGAGAGAGGGAAAGACAGAGAAGAGAGAAATATCGATGTGAGAGAAACACATTGATGGGTTGCCTCCTCCCTGAACCCCAACCAGGGCCCTGGTCGGGGAGGAGCCTGCAACCAAAGTATGTGCCCTTGACCAGAGTTGAACTCAGGACCCTTCAGTCCACAGGTCGATGCTCTCTCCACTGAGCTAAACCGACCAGGGCTGATATACTTTCTTAAGGTGGAAGCAGAGGTCATCGAGTCCTTTGCCTTGCACAGAGGTGGTTAGTGCTATAAATTTCCTTCTAAGTATTGTGTTGGCTACATTTTACAAATTTTGATATGTTGTGTTTTCATTCTCATTCAGTTCAAAAATTTTTCTTATTTCCCTTTTGATTTCTTCTTTGACTCAAGGGTTCTTTAAAGTATGGTTTCCTAATATTTGTCGTTTTTAAAGTATCTTTCTGTTTCTTATTTCTAATATAGTTCCATTGTAGTCAAAAAAGATACTCTGGTCTCTGAACGGGTATCTCAGTTGGTTAGAGCATCGTTCAGATATGACAAGGTTGTGGGTTCGATCCCCAGTCAGGGCACAAAGAAAAAGCAACCAATGAATGCATAAGTGGTACAACAAACCACTGTCTTTCTCTCAAATCGATAATTTTTTTTAATTTAGGGGGGAAAGGAAGAAAAGATACTTTGTATAATTTTAATACTCCCAAATTCAGAGAGACATTTTTAAGGTCCAAAATATGATCCATTTTGGTCAATGTTTTAAAAATGTGCTTATGGCCCTAGCTGGCTTGGCTCATTGAATAGAACCTGCAGACGGAAGGGTCCCAGGTTCGATTCTGGTCAAGCGCACATGCCTGGGTTGCAGGCTTGATCCCTCGTGGGGAGCGTGCAGGAGGCAGCCAATCAATGATTCTCTCTCATCTTGATGTTTCTATCTCTCTTTTCCTCTCCCTTCCTCTCTGAAATCAATGAAGATATATACATATATTTTTTAAAAATACCTTTTAAAAAATAACAAAAAACCCTGTGCTTATGTATACTGCATGCTGGGAGGTGGACTACCCCATTTTACTTACAGCGGCAACATACGCCCTGCTTACCCTCTCCATTCCCAGCTTCCTCACCTAAAAATCCCTGCCTCACGGGCCTGCTCTGAGGAGCACGTGTTATACCTGTCAGTACTCAGGGCCCCTCTGTGGCACACGATTAGCTCACTTTACTGAAGAATAGCCCATTTCACACAGGATCTCAGATGTCTGCTCCTTGAGGGAGAAATCACCTCTGTCCTACTGAAATGAACATCATCTGACCGAATGGATGCTCTGGCTCTTGGGGAAATGGCCCAGGAGTGGACTGTTTCAACAGAGTGAAAGAGTATTAATATAAACATATGTGCATGTTACTACAGAAGCCCTGAGAGAGGAGGTGACCCGGGCTACAAAGCTAAGAGCTAAGTGCTAGGCTTTGTGCTAAATGCTCGATATAGATTTCCTCCTGTAACTCTAACAATGACTCTGAAGGTAGGTACTATTACCTCATATGTAAGTGCAAGAGCTAAGGAACAGAACCATGAAATAAGCTCACTCAACGTCACAGAGTCAAGATTCAAACCTAGGCCCCTAAATCCAGACCAGTGTTCCAACAGGACAATGACCTGCCTCTCTGCCAGCAAACTCGCCTGGGAGGCCAACGACACCTCCTCCTCTCCTTCACCACCTGGAAAACACCCCTCAGCTTTCAACAGAGTTCATTCACGCCTCATCTTCCCTCTCAGACCTACTCCCTCTCGTCTGTCCTCCTCCTGCTCTCACAGCATCTCACAGAGCCTCTCACCAGGCAGACGTGTCTCTCTCCTGATGAACTAACTATAAACTCCATGAGACCACAGACATGTGCCCCATCACATTCCTTCTACTAACCCTTCATAGCATCTCTCAGAGGCAGGCCATGTCCCCTGAATGAACAAGCAGAAGACTCTCTGGCCCTCATGGGCTTATCAGCCATCACTTCCAGTGGTTCTCCAAGTGATGGCCTCCAATAGGAAAGGCTGCCTGCCTGACACAGGAACCACCTGAGCTGCCTGCCCACCAGGGCACCTTGTGCAAGAAGAGCCTGAAATCCCACACGTACTGCACAATTCCGTGGCTGCACTGCCACTCCTTCAAAAGTGACCTGTGGCCTCTTGGGGAACGCCCACAACCAATAACTGAGGAAGAAAACACTGAGTCTGTTTACAGAGGGTGCTAAAGGACGTGCACAGCTTCTCCAGCTCTGAACTCAGGAAGCAGCCTCATCAGCAGGAGCCCCAAGGAGCCTGGAGCTGTGACCTGCCTTGGTCACAGCTTCCTGCACCCTCTCCCAACCCCACACTGCCCCACTCCAGGGTAACACACTCACGCAGATGGTTATTATGGTGCCTGACAGTCACGCACTCACGTAAATGGGTGTGACAGTGCCTGACATCGAGGAAGTGCTCTATAATTGCCAACTAATGCTCACACATATGAATAATTGGTTTTGGCAGAGCCATTCAGCAATTATTGCTTACACTGTAAATTAATGCCAAAATAACCATATAAACCAATTTCTGGTCTCTTCCCTGTTTAAGTCCTGGGCTGCTGCTGTTGCTTCTATCACTGCTGTCCAACTCTCCTACAACACACACGTCTCTGGAGAGCAGAAACCATTCCTTGTGACCTCCCTTACAACCTGACCATGCCAAGCAACACACAACAGGATTTATGGTGTTCTTTCAATGTTACAATCACACTTTCTAGAATGTACTCAATCATCAAAAAAACCTCAATAATTTACACAACGAAGAAATTTGCATTCTTTAAGCTATTTCTTCTAGAAGTGCAAGCTCCTGACACCTGATACCTCTTTGTGGTTCTGGTCACCACACCTTTAGTCCTAACCCCACAGACCAGATTCTACTAGTTTCTTGGGCATCATCCTGAATTATCTCACTCAGGTAACGGTCACTCACTGCAAAGCCTGCTCTGAGTTTGCTTGCTGTGGTTCTGTTCCCAAGCAGATGTGCTGCCCTTGCTCTTTCCTGTCCCCTCAATGGCTAGGTCAGAGCTCTCTCTAACCCAGGGCCAGGCCAAGGAGCAATGCATATACACTGAGTGGCCAGAATATTATGACCACCTGACATTTGTAGGCAAATTAGCCATAATTTCGTGAAGTTGCTAGAGGGCCAGACCTTATAAACAGGGAAGCAGGTTGTTTATCATAACAGTAGAAAGGATTTTTTTCTGAAGATATGGGTAAACAACGCGATTTAACAGCCTTTGAACATGGGAAATATATATATATATATATACACACACACACACACACACACACACATATACATATACATATATACATACATACATATATATATGTATACACACACACACACACACCCCGAGTTGCCTGATTATTTGACCACCTGACATTTGTAGGCAAATTAACTGTACACTGCATCGTATGGGATATGGAAGCCAAAGGCCTGTTTGAACACCTTTGCTGTCTGCAGTTACCAAGACGAAACGTCTCCAATTCACAGAGGAACACAAGGATTGGACAGTGGAACATTGAAAAAAAGTCATGTTGTCCAATGAATCACATTTCCAGTTGCTTCATGCAGATGGCAGAGTGAGAATTTGGCGGAAACAGCATGAAAGCATGCATCCCACATGCATGTGTGCAACCCTTCAAGCTGGTGGGGCAGTGTTATGGTTTGGGGCATGTTTTCCTGGCACGATTTGGGCCCTTTAATTCATGTGGAACAACGTCTGAATAGCACAACATACCTAAGGATCGTTGCTGATCAAGTTCATCCTATCATGTTGATGGCGTATCCCAATGGAGATGGCTTCTTCCAACAAGACAATTTGCGACCAGCGCTCATATTGCGCAGGAGTGCTTTCAAGAACATGAGGGAGACTTTACCTTGTTTAGGTGGCCCCACAATCACCAGATCTCAATTCAATTGAGCATTTGTGGGATGAAGTTAAAAGAGCCATCAGGCAGCTGGTTCCACAACCATGAAATCTCACTGAACTGGACAGTGCTATTCATCAGGCATGGTGTCAGATTCCTCGCATCACCTTTCAACATCTCGTGGAGTCAATGCCAGGAAGAATCACTGCAGTATTGAAGGCAAAAGGTGGCCCAACGAAGTACTGATGGGGTGGTCATCATAATCTGGCCACTCAGTGTACTGAAGGGGTGGGGAGTAGGATTAAGGCCTACCATCTATCAAGATAACGCTTTGATAACCAAAATTAACTGATGAATTAATATTGCTTCTGATTTTGATGTTGTATACTCAATGCAAAATGATTATGTTAATAAAAAATGCTGTGCAAGAGACACAGCAAGATGGCAGCATAAGGTAAACACCGTAAATGCAGCCGTGAACAGCTATTTCAGAATAACCAGGAAAAGAAAACACGGACACCACTCACACCCACAGGAAGGCTGGCTGAGTGAAAATTCTACAACTAGAAAGAATCTGAGACTCAGAGGAGTGGCGGAAGCAAAGTACAGAGGTACGGAGGCGCGTGCACGGGGCTCGGGGAGAGGGATGGCGCCAGAGGACGCAGTTCTTTTTCAAACCGGAAGGAGCCACAGGGCCCCGGCTGCTCTGAACTCCAGTTCCAGGCGAGTTTCTGAGGACCCAGACGCATACCCAGAGAAGGGGGACTGACTGGCACTGGGAGGAAATCCAAAGCGGGTTTATCTCAGCATTGCTTGCAGCAATTACTGCGGGACACAGAGACCCAGTGTCTCTCAGCGCAGGGCTGAGAAGCGGCCATAGCTATTTGCTCCGCCCCGTAGACTCCCCAAGGCCCGGCCCCTCCCGAACTGCCTCAGAGGTTTTTGCATATTAAAGGCTGAGTAGCCTAAGGCAAAGGCTAAATCAACACCTCCTTAAAGATACAGAGCCAGCCCACCCAGTAGCCAGAGTGGGACCATCCTAAATAAAACTCAGATCCACAAGGAACACACTCAGAAAGACGCAGTGAGCATAAAAGCCCCACTGAAACAACTCTTGCCCCATAAGGGTGTCTCCAGCACAGAAGTTCTCCCACTGTAGACACAGCTGACTCTCATAACCAAGTGGCTTCGAGGTTAATTCCTCTCAGTGATCACCTAACTCAGAAAAGGAAGCAGCCAAAATGCGGAGACAAAGAAACAGATCACAAATGACAGAAACGGAGGAAAGAAAATGACAGGATATAGAGTTCAAAACCACGGTTATTAGGTTTTTCAAGAATTTTCTAGAGACTGCCGATAAATTTAGTGAGATCCTCAATAAATCTAATGAGAGCCTCAAGGATATGATAAAGGACCAACTAGAAATTAAGCATACACTGACTGAAATAAAGAATAATATACAGAGATACAACAGCAGACGAGAAGATCACAAGAATCAAGTCAAAGATATGAAATATGAAGAAGCAAAACCCACCCAGCTGGGAAAGCCAAAAGAAAAGAGAAAAGAAGAAAAAAGAAAAAGGATCAAAAAGTATGAAGATAGTGTAAGGAGTCTCTGGGACAACTTCAAGCGCACCAACATCAGAATTATAGGGGTGCCAGAAGAAGAGAAAGAGCAAGATATTGAAAACCTATTTGAAGAAATAATGACAGAAAACTTCCCCTACCTAGTGAAAGAAATAGACTTACAAGTCCAGGAAGCGCAGAGGACCCCAAACAAAAGGAACCGAAGGAGGACCACACCAAGACATATCATAATTAAAATGCCAAGAGCAAAAGACAAGGAGAGAATCTTAAAAGCTGCAAGAGAAAAGCAGTTAGTTACCTACAAGGGGGAACCCATATGACTGTCAGCTGATTTCTCAACAGAAACTTTGCAGGCAAGAAGGCAGTGGTAAGAAATATTCAAAGTGATGAATAGCAAGAACCTACAGCCAAAATTACTTTACCCAGCAAAGCTATCATTCAGAATTGAAGGTCAGATAAAGAGCTTCACAGACAAGAAAAAGCTAAAAGAGTTCATCACCATCCTACCAGTATTATATGAAATGCTGAAAGGTATCCTTTGAGAAGAAGAAAAAGAAGAAGAAAAACGAAAGTAAAAATTATGAACAACAAATACATATCTAAGTGAATTTAAGAATCAAGTGAATAAAAAATCTGATGAACAGAATAAACTGGTGAACAGAATAGAATCAGAGGCATAGAAAGGGAGTGGACTGACAATTTTCGGGGGTTAAGTGTGTTGGGGGTGCATGAAGAGAATGGACAATAATTGTACACCTATGGATGAGGACAGTGAGGGGGCAAGGACAGAAGGTGGGGTGGGAACTGGGAGGAGAGGAGCTATGGGGAAAAAAAGAAGAACGGTAATAATCTGAACAATAAAGATAAATAAAAATAAAAAAAATGCTGTGCATATAATATTAAGTTAAAATTCCTCTGCTCTAAATTTACTTAAGGCCGTTTAGATGTAAACATTAATACTACAAGAGAGGTTACCACCTAGCTGATGTGGCTCAGTGGTTGAGCATTGACCCTTGAACCAGGAGTTCATGGTGTAATTCCTACTCAGGGTACATACCTGCATTGCAGGCTCCACCCCCAGAGGGGGCAAGCAGGAGGGAGCCAATCAAGGACACTCTCATCACTGATGTTTCTACTGCTTTGTCCCTCTCCTTCCCTCTCCCTGAAATCAATAAAACATTTAAGAGGCTACAGCTCCTGAACCTCTTAAAAAGAAGAGATTGTAGCTCCTCAATGTTAGAGAACCTTAAGGCCCTGTTCTTGGCCTTTTCTTACACTGTGCTCTCCACCAAGAGCATCCACCCCCATCAGTGACACACAGCTCCCACAAGTTAGTTTGGGGCTCAGCTGGGCACAACTGCCTAACCCTCATCTCCCCAAGATGCCTCAAGATGCTCACCATGTCCAAAACCAAACAGATACGCTGTGGCCTCCCGTGGCACGGTCCATGCAGACTGTGCCCCACCTGCCCCAGGGGGAGAAGGTCCTGCTCCTAATAAGACTTCTCGCCCCTTTCTCCACATTCCATGAGCAGGAACCAAGGAGGCAAACCGCAGACCCGTCAGATGCCTGCCGCCACCTGACACCAGGCCTCCAACTAGTCCTCTTGCTTCAGCCTCTGCCCCTTCCACCCACAAAGCAGCTGAAGTAATTCTTTCAGAACCTAAGCTATAGCCTATCACTCTTCTGCTCCAAATTCTCCCATGTTCTCATCTTAACACAATAAAACCAGCATTGTCAGAGTGACAGACAGGGCCCTCCACATCCGTCCAGGACGGAGCTGAGGAGCAGGCAACAGGAAGATGTGACGACGTATGCTGGGCAACAGGTAGCACCACGTGGAGGGCGTGAGGGAGAAAGAAGGGCCCGTGTTCCACACCCTTTAGCAATAAACAAGTGCACGCAAGTGCTTCAAACACAGATTCCCACATCTCCAACTACCCGAGCCTATTCAAGGGGCAAACTCGGAAGGAGGGGAGAGGATGAGCAGAAAATGAAGTAGAGAAGAAGGAAAGGAAACAGGCTGATCTGACGCTGAGTGTGCTGTGAACTGAAAGTACTCGGTCCTAAACAAGTGTGACCCCCAAAGACAGGACCTGTCCCCTAAAGCCAGCCCTTGGTCCTGTCCCCTATCGCAGAGGAAACTGTTTCTGAAGTCAGACTCCTAAGAATCAAATTCAACCCCATGGAGCTCAGATATGTGCCCTTCTCTCTGCCACCTCTCCTGGACATGAGGAGGAGCTTCCCAGCCTCCCTCCTTTTCTCCCTCCCTCCCTCTCCCCACTATTACTCCCGAACCCTCCTCCTCACCCGGACTAGAGGGGTCTGCCCTGCTCTTCACACCCCTCCTCTGTCAACAAGTGCTGAGGTCCCAGCTGGGACCACCCCTTCCACCAGGCCCCAGGTCTACATACCAGGCTGGGCCTGGCACATGCTCCCCTCCTCCCTGGCCTACTGACAGCTCCAACCACAAGCAGCCGCCAGGCCCAGACTGCAACCTTTAATCTCATCTAATGTCTCATTTTAGAAATCAGACCACAAGAGGTTCTCTCCAGGCCACACGCTGAATTCCTGGCAAGGCTGGGAAGACACCCGCTAGGCCCCCGTCCATCGGTGCTGCGAGGCTCCGTCCCGGACAACCTGGTTTCCATCAGGCGCTGTGTGGATCTCATTTAGGGGGAAGGGTATCAGAGAAAAAGCCTGAAATGTGAACTTTGAGCTTAACCTTAAGCTGACACTCAGGCTGTACAATCTTGTGATGTCCTGACTGTGATTCCGAGTGGCAAATAGAAAGTTCTGGTCTAGACTCACTCTTCCAAGACATCTGTAAGAAGGGGTTTCTCCTGGAAGCCACTAACAACCTCACAGTGCGCAGGTGTGCTTTCCACACAGCAGTGCCCTGACGTGACTGATGTGTGCCTCCAAATGTGATGGGAGGACGGGGGACTCTCGTCCCTCCCGCCTCAGAGGGACCACCAACCCCGGGGCAGACAGGCAGCCCGTCAGATCATGGCCATCACATGGGGGCAAGGCCAGAGAAACACCATAAGGCCCACTTCTGAGAAATGTGAACCAAAATGAAAAGCCAAGTCAGCTCGTCATCATCCACGCTGCCAGGAGGAAGAGCTGGGGCTGGGCATGCAAAGAGCAGGGCCCTGGGGAGGGTGGGCAGCCACCATGGCAGGAGAGGCAAGACAGCAAATGGGGCCGCCTGCACGGGACATGTCTCAGCACTTACACTGAGCGGCCTTCCATCTGGAAGTCAAAAGACCCCTGGCTCATCCAGAGTACAGACGGGAGGGGCTAGGGAGGGGCAGGAAGAAGGGACTCTGACATCGTCGGCACTTACCCTATACTAGAGGCCCAGTGCACAAAAATGTGCACACTCAGGGGGGTCCCTCAGCCCAGCCTGTGACCTCTCGCAGTCTGAGACCCTCTTGGGAGATAGCCACCTGCTGGCTTAGGCCCACTCCCTGGTGGATCAGGCTTAACCTGGCAGTCAGACAACCCTCTGGCAGCCCGGGAGCCCTCGGGGGATGTCCACTTGCCAGCAGGGAGCAGGCCTAAGCTGCAGTCGGACATCCTTAGCACTGCTGAGAAGGCAGGAGAGGCTCCCACCACTACGTCAGCTGGCTTGTGGCTGAGCAGAGCTCCCCTGTGGGAGCGCACTGACCACCAGGGGGCAGCTCCTGCATTGAGCGTGTGCCAGTGTGTGTCACAGTGAGCAGTCATTCCCAGTCGTTCTGCTGTTAGGGTACCCTTTTATTATATAGGATAGAGGCCTGGTGCATGGGTAAAGGCAGGCTGGTTTGCCCTGATGAGTGTCCCAGATCAGGGTGGGGGTCCCGCTGGGGTACCTGACCAGCCTGGTGAAGGGCTGATGGCTGTCTGCAGGCTGGTCAAGCCCCCCAGGGGGGACCTTCACCCATGGGGGTGTGGCCAGCCTGGGTGAGGAAATGAGGGCTGTTTCTAGGCTGGCCACAGCCACTTCAGGGTGGGGGAGTCCTGCTGGGGTGCCTGGACAGCCTGGGTGAGGGGCTTATGGCCATTTTCAGGCTGGCCATACCCTCAGGTGACCCAAGCTCACAGCTTCTTTCTTTTTTTTTCCCCCTGGGATTTATTTATCTTCTATAATTGAAACTTTGTAGCCTTGAGCGGAGTCAAGGGCTGGCCAGGGCAGGCAGGAAGCTTGGCTTCCTCCATCGCTGGGGGCAACCAAAGCCTCCTGCTCACTCCAGCTCCATGGCTGCCACTATCTTGGTTGGGTTAATTTGCATACTCACTCCTGACTGGTGTGTGGGCATGGCTTGTGGGCGTGGTTTAAGCGTAGCAGAGGGACGGTTAATCTGCGTGTTTCTCTATTATGTAGGATAACAAAATATAAACATGTAAATTGACCATTCCTCCACTACGCTCACCAGCCAATCAGGAGTGAGTATGCAAATTAACCCAACAAAGATGGCAGGTTAATTTGCATCCAAAGGTGCCGGGCAGAGAGTAGAGCAGGAGAGCCAACGGCTTGGAGCAATGTGGCTCCCTCAGTCGCTGCCCCTAAGCCATCCAGGTGGAGAGCGAAGCGGGAGAGGCGACAAAGAGTGAAGTGGTTTGGGGAACTTGGGTCCCCAAGCCACCAGACGGAGTGCAGAGAGGGAGAGCTGGCGGCCTGGAGGACTTGGCAGAGTGGGAGGTCATGGGACAGAGACACAGCAGGAAGGGAAAACCAAGAGCATGGGGAGCACCAGGAATTCTAGGAATAGTTTTGGTAGCAGCCCCAGGACCAGAAGTAGAAACTCAGAGTGCGGGGAGCACCAGGAATGCTGGTAATCATAGTTCTGGTGGCAGACGGATCTCCTAGACACTAGAGCAAAGTGAGCCTGGAACAAGTTACTATTGCAGTGGGGGATGGAGGAAAAGCAAAGGTGAGAGACATAAGTAAAATCAGAGGGTCTAGGAAAAATTAAAAGGAAGATATCCTAAAAATTCCAAAAAATCTCCACCAATGAAGCAAAGAAAAAAAAATGCCTCTATTATTCTGTGAGCAACAAACCACACTTGAGTTGGGGTCTCAGACAATTCGTTCATATGATTGCAAAGACAGACAGAAACTCCCAGATTGGAGAGGGCTCCACTGAGGGGACCCAGATTAAAGAGGCTGCAGGTTGGGTGAGGGACTCCCACAACCCCTAATGTACGAATGTCATGCACCGGGCCTCTAGTGTGAGAATGAAAAAGGCACCTTTTCTGTCAAAGAACAGTTTAGACAGTCGCCATGTTGGCTTGCAGCTCCCTGGGGGCCACCATTTTGAAGCAGCAAAGGCCAGCCCCTCCATTTGAATCAGCCAATTGCAGAAGACTGTGTGCCTGAGCTCCAATCAAGCGTGAGGAACAGGTCATATGCGTCAGGGATTATAAAGCCGAGCAGACCGCCTGCTGGGTGTGCTCGTGCCTCCAGACCATGTGTGCGCACCCTTCTATGGAGGAGTAAAGATGTTAGCCTTGCTGCCTGGCTCCCAAGTATGCTTCGTGTTCCCCCAGGACCCCTGAATTGGTGGCTCGCCTTACTTCTTACACTTAGAGCTCCCACTTCCACCTGGGAAACACAGTTGCGGCCCGCCTGCAGGAGATAACAACCATTGCCCTCCTAGCAGATGGCACAAGCTTCCAGGCCAGGAGTGAGGTCTGAGCACTAGCCTGGCCACTCCGCCAAACCCTGCTCTAGGAAGGAGCGCCCTACATCCTGCATCTGAGTAATGCGCACACAGCCTTACATCTAGATATCAGCATGGGACTTCAGCAACGAGGGAGAAAGTTTCAACTACTCCCCTCACTCAAGCAGGCTTGAGGACTCATTACTGCTGTGACACGTACCGAAAGAGTAATGGATGAGGTGACCAAAAGCATCTCTTCTCCCCAGTTCATGGCACCCTCAACAACAGTGCAAAAGGGGATGGAGGGAAAATGGTGTTTGGCTTATTTTGATGTCTGAGCATGTCATCGAAGCTTCTGAAGGAGGCTCACAGAGCTGCACCTTCAGCTCAGAATGACTCGGAACTTGGAGCTGGAAAACCCATGGTGGCTCCCACGATGCCCTGCTCCCTCTCAAGTGGGAAAGCCAAGCACCGCCCTCAGTCCTACAGGGCCAGGAAGAATGAGGTGCCCGTCCAAGGCAATGCAGATTCACATTGTCTCCAGCCTAGCAGACAACAACCAGGATTCCACAGGCACTGCCGCCTGACCACCCAGAACCTGATCCAAAAGAACTGCTGGGCTACCTCATGCAGTCACAATTTCAGAAAACAGTCAACAGACAAAAGTGGAAGTCACGCTTTACGCTTCTGTTACTTAAGCCATCGCTGGAATACCTCTGATGACTGTGAATCAATCACCCAGAATCTGAGCTGGAGCGCGGCCCCACTTTCAGGCGATTCTGAATTGGATGCAGTCAGATTATGTTCACCACCCCAACATGCCAGTGCTAGCATTCTGAGGATGAACATCTGAAGCCCAAGACCAGCCACAAAGGTGTGACTCTAACCAGATTCTACAGAATCTATATATATAAAAGGCTAAGTGACTATCAGACCATCGGGTGCATATGACGCACACTGGCAATTTAAAAATAAACATTGACTCGCACATGTGCGATAATAAAACTCTCACTGGCACCAAATCACTCGTGACGCCAGAATGTATCTGAGGACCAACTATTGGCACACGTACCTCTGAAGCTAAAAGAAAGCAACATTGTCAACAGAAAATATCTGAAGACCAACTATTGGCACAAAAGACTGCAACCTAACATAATCGAAGCTGAAGTATTAACAGGACCTGCAGAAGGAAAGGATGTTCTGATTCCAAGAATTGATTTGTCCCCATCTGACACTGGCCTCCCATTTAGATTAATTCAGACAGTTTCCCGTGATGCCAGCATTTGCGATGACTATTAATAAATAACAAGGACAAACTCTAGACAAAGTCGGAATATTCCTACCTGAACCCATTTTCGGACAAGGTCAGTTATATGTTGCTTTCTCTCAAGTTCGAAGAGTGTGTGACATTAAAGTTTAAGTTGTAAATACTTCATCACAAGGGAAATTAGTCAAGCACTCTGAAAGTGTTTTTACTCTTACTGTGGTATATAGGCAGAGATATTAGAATAAATTTAATGAATTTATCAGTCATTGTTTTTTATCAATGTTTTTATTGTTTTTATACCGTCTTTGTTGTTATATCATGTTGTTTATTAATCAACTTATCATTGTTTTTATTAATGTTTTTATATCATGTTTTTGTTGTTTTTATATTATGTTTCTGTTGTTTTTATGTCAAGTTGTTATTTTTTATTTATTAATCAACTAGAGGCCCAATGCATGAAATTTGTGCATAGATAGAGTTGCTAGGCTTGGCTGGCGATCAGTGCCATTCTGAGGGGTGACCAGTGGGGTGATCAGGGCCCCTTCTGCTGGCACCCACCTTGGCTGGCCTGGGCCTGAGGGCAGATCCTGCATTGAGCATCAGTGCACATCATAGCAACTGGTTGTTCCACCATTTGGTCGATTTGCATATTAGGCTTTTATTATATAGGACTAGGGGCCCAGTGCACGAAATTCGTGCAGAGAGGGAGGGTGGGGGTCCCTCTCACAGTCTGGAACCCCTCAGTGGATGTCCTATGATGGCCCCAGTCTGCCAGGCGCCTTTTGTGTGTGTGTCTGTGTGTGTGTGTGTGTGTGTATGTGTATGTGTCGCCACTGGGGACCTGCCCCCAGCCGCATCTGAGGCTCGGAGCAGTCCTCCTGTGTGTGTCTACCTGCTGGGGGCCTGCCCCCAGGCACACCATCGAGGCTTGGAGCAGGCACCCCGTCTATGTTGATCTCTCAGACTCTTGCCCTCCCCTGCATGTTGTTCTCTTTTTTGAGCTGTGGCCAGGGCTGGGTGCTGCCTCCCAAGCTTGCCTACTGCCCATCTTCCTCCAGCCACCAGAAAGCAGGGAAAACTGTGCCTCGTGGTCAGGCCAGCCTTTTCCTGCTCCCGGATCCCCAGAAGGGACCTGTGGGATCGCCAAGCAGGCCGCCGACTCTTTCCCACTCACCGGTCCCCTGCTGCCTTCCTTTCCCATTCCCCGGTGTTCCTCAAAGGGCCTGAGGAGCTGCCAAGCAGGCCCCTGGCCCCCACCGCCTCTTTCCCACTCCCTGGTGCCCCACAAAGGGCCTGGGAAGCCACCAAGCAGGCCACCAACCCTGCTGCCTCTTTCCCACTCACCGGTCCTGGGTCCTGCGCTGTTCCACCCTGCAGCCGCTCTGTGCACTCGGGAGGTCCCTCAGCCCGGCCTGTGCCCTCTCACAGTCTGGAACCCCTCTGGGGATGTCCACCTGCTGGCATGCCTGGCCAGCCTGGGTGACGGGCTGATGGTTGTCTCCAGGCTGGCCAAACCCCCCAGTAACGTCCCTCACCCCATTGGGTTGTGGCCAGCGTGGGTGACGGGCTGATTGGCGCTTTCAGGCTTTAAGGCTGCCCACAGCTCCCATTGACCCAATGTCCCAGCAAGGCTGGCTGGACGCAGACTCCTGGGGTTTGTTTATCTCCTACAATTGATGCACTGTTCCTTTAAGCGGAGGCCTCCTACTAACAAAGCCTCCTCTCTGCTTCACCTCTCAGCTTCTATAATGAGACAATGTTACTCTTACTGGTCAGGCCAGGCCTGCTGTTTCCTTCAGGATTCAATGAATATTTTGTTGCAAACATGTGTTTTGCTTGAGGCTAAGCAGAGCAGGCGCAGTTTCACTTTCACTCCTGCTGCAATGGAAGCGGCCGTTTACTCAGGTCCGTGAGTGGCAGCCTCCATGTTGGCTGGGCTAATTTGCATACAGTTGCTCTGACTGACTGGTGGGCATGGCTTACCCATACCAAAGAAACGGTTAATTTTAATATTACAGCTTTATTAGTTTAGATAGGATTTGTATTTTATTTTCATATACATTTTACTAATTTTCTTTCACCTCTGTCACTTCTATTATAAAAGACGAATAGCAATATTAAAATGATTTGTATTTTAATATATTTTTAATATATTTTATTGATTTTTTTTTACAGAGAGGGATAGGGATAGAGAGTTAGAAACATCGATGAGAGAGTAACATTGATCAGCTGCCTCCTGCACACTCCCCACTGAGTATGTGCCCACAACCAAGGTACATGCCCTTGACCAGAATCGAACCTGGGACCCTTGAGTCCTCAGGCCAACGCTCTATCCACTGAGCCAAACTGGTTAGGGCATATTTTAATTTTATAATACTATATATACTACTTTAACATGTAATTTTTTGCAGTAATGTAATTACCACACAAATATTTCTGCTAATTAATTTTCTTCCAATATATATAAAAAAGGCTAAGTGACTGACTGACTGTCTGGTATGTCCAGTACATATGATGCACACTGACCACCAGGGGGCTGACACTCAATGCAGGAACTGCTGAGTTGTGGTGACTTGGCAGCAGCTGTTTTCGAGTGATGCACCCAGAACCACAGAGGAGGGAGCCTGAGTCCTTGCAGGGTTGCATGATTCCACCTTTGCCTGTGGGCTATTTTGTTGCTGGGGCACTGTTGGCTCCGATCTGCCTTATTGCTGACCTGCGGTGACTTGGCAGTGGCAGTTCTCAGGTGATACACCCTACAACCAGAGAGGAGGGAGGCCGATTCTCAAGAGGTCGTGCAATTCCACCTTCGGCCATGGGTTATGTTGTTGCTGGGGCACTGTCGGCCTCGAAAATAAAATATTTATTCTAATTCATTTCCTTTCAATGTGCATGAAGCCATGCACTGGGCCACTACCTAACAAAGAGGTAATATGCTAACTGACTCCCATGCCGTTGCAAAGATGGTAGTGCCAACAGCCAATAAGGAGGGAATATGCTAATTGACTGCCATGCCCTCGAAGATGGCGGTGCTCACAGCCACAAGATGTCAGTTTCCAGTCCCCTTAGCCCCGCTGCACATCTGCCTCCAGAATCCCCATTCCCTCAGCCTCCCAGCCGCCAAGGGCTGGCCTGAGGCACAGGCAAAGCCTTGGATGGCAGCTGCCCAGCCACCCAGGGCTGCCCGAGGCACAGGTCACCATGGCCGGTCGAGGTTTGCGCTGCCAGCAGCAGAGGTGTGATGTGGGCGTCACCTTCCCCTGACTGCCAGGTCCCACCCTTGAGGGCTCCCAAACTGTGAGAGGGCAGGCCAGGCTGAATTTTTATGCACCAGGTCTCTAATATTCTACATAACATTCAGGTCCCCTAATTTACTTTATTGAAATTTGCTAAAATTAAAAACTGAGTGTCACGGGCCTTGGCACCTGCTATCTCCTCAGTCTAGAACATTTTTACCCAGATGTCTGCTTTGCTTCCTCACTGCCTCTGGTCTCTGTCACCCAATAACACTGCAGCACCATGCTCACACAGCTGGCCTCATGGCTCACCACCCAAACTTCCGGTTTCTTCCTGCTTTATTCGCTGATGTATTATCAGTGCCGAGAACCATGCCAGACACATAATAGGTTTTGGGGGGCACAGGGTGTGCAAAAAAATGCATACACACATGAACAGGTGATAGCTGCTAAATGAAAATGAAATGTATTTTAATAAGCTCTGCCTTTATGCCTATAATTATTTGAAGTGTGCGTATACATTTTTGGGGAACACCCTATACATGTGAATGAACTAGCAATTTAGATCTCAGGTGTGCCCAGACTGAATCCTCCTCTTGGCTCTCAAGAATAATTTAGGATGGCCTTAGCCAGTTTGGTTAAGTGGATAGAGCACCCAGCTGTGGACTGAAGGATCCCAGGTTCAATTCCAGTCAAAAGCATGTACCTTGAGTGTAGGCTCGATCTCTGGCTTTGTTTGGTGTGCATGTGGTTGTTTGGGGTGCACGCAGGAGACAGCCAATCAATCTGTGTCTCTCACTCACATTGATATTTGTCTCTCCCCCTCACTTCTCTAAAAATCAATGGAAAAATATCCTTGGATGAGGATTAACAAAGAGAATGATTTAGGATGTTCAACACCAGAATTCTCAGTATAAAAACTGACAAAAAGAAATAAGCTCACACCTGCATGATTATGTTTAGAGGCCTGACACGTGCACTGGTGGGACCCTCGGGCTGGTCTGCAGGAATGGGGCCAAAATCAGCTCTCCAACATCCCCCGAGTGGTCCCAGATTGTGAGAGGGCAGTTCTTGGGTGACACACTCTGGGATCAGAGTGGTTCCGGGTGCATCACCTGAGAACCAGCACTGCCAAGTGACCACAACTTGGCAGCTCCTGTGTTGAGCGTCTGCCCCTTGGTGGTCAGTGCATGTCATAGCTACTGGCCAGTTGGTTGGCTGGTGGCTTAAGCTTTTTTATATAGAGAGGACTAGTGGCCCAGTGCATGAAATTCATGCACATTAAAAGGGAATTAATTAGAGGAAACATTTTAATATTGCTATTTGCCTTTCTCTATAACAGAAGTGTCAAAGATTAAAGAAAATTAGTAAAATGTATAGAAAATCTCTCCTGTCAGAATCTGGGGCATGCTGTGGAACCCAGAGTCAAGTCCCCACTCATCCGCACATGCCTCAAAATCGTGAAAGATCCAGACCCAGCCAGCCCCATTCCTGCCAAGCCCTGCAGAGCGGGGAGCACAGCCTCAGGTCCCCTGTCAAGCCCCGCCAGACGAGGGGTGCAGCCTCAGATCCCCCAGCCCAGCGCCAGGTGGGAGACACAGCCTTAGGTCCCCCAGCTTGTCCTCAGGTCCCCTGGCCCCAGCGCTGGGGGGGAGGGGGCAGGTTGCAGCCTCAGGTCCCCTGGCCCGGCCTCAGGTTCCCTGGCCCCAGCGTGAGGGTGCAACAACCATTTACGTATTAGCTCTTTATTATACAGGATATGACTGAATAACTACCTTTGGACTGCTTCTGTATTACTGCTAAATAAAATCCAATTTTTAGAAAGTTTTAATCCATCACTGTCAGCAACAGAATCCATTACAGTTTCTCAACCCCACACACAGGTTTCTGATCAGCTCGCTAGCTCTTCACAAGAGTCTGGATGAGTAAGCTCACAAGTGCTTCATTAGATAACTAGGACAGTATGAAACAAGTTGTGTTTAGCTTCTAGAATGGCCTAAAGACTTAGTCCCTGCCCAATCATGAGATTCTGTGCCACAGGAACAGGAAGAAAGCAATCTGAATAGACCCTCTATACTGCATCACTGAGGCAAGCCACAGGGCTATTATCTTTCTTAAATGTCTGTACAGTTCATGTTGATTTTAATATTTAATATTAGAAATGTTTTGGGTCTCTACTTAGAAGTTTGGTGTTTTGTGAGCAGGAATATTCTGAGATGACATCTGCACCCACTCTTCTACTGCACCTTGTCTGCCAGGCCCTGGCTGGTAGAGAGGCTCTCATCCTCCCGGCTCTAAGCTTCCTCCATCTTCTTATTGGAAGAAAGCATTGGTCCCTTTTTCCAAAGTGAATCCTATTCTCCAAGGGTTCCTAACTGGTAGATTTTACTGAGTCTGTTAATCCATGGAAACTCACTGCAAAATTTATGTGAACACGTTATCTCAAGGTCTCTTCAAAACCTCTTTTCTCTTTGGGTCTCAAATCTTTCCTTCTTCATCAAGTTATTTTCCTTAGCCTTTGAATTCTGAGTTTCCTATCTTTACTTCCCTCAGTCTTTTTTTGACTGGACTTAACCATCTAAGGTATCTTTCTATCTGACTTTTTCCTACCCTTTGTCACTACACGACTTAAAAGTCTGCCTAATCAGACTGGTTAATACTGACTGCTTCTACTGCCTCCCCCTCAATCCTTTTACTCCCTCACCCAGCTCATCTTCCCTCTAATCCATCCTCCCACAGGTCAGTTAGTGATCATCTCCCTACCAAGTTCTGTGGTTATTTTCAGTCCTGATACCTTTGAGCCAATTGCATATACACACCTTTCTGGAACTCTCTTGCCTTCCTTTCTATGTGACTGTTTTGGTTCTTCTGACTCTGGCTTTGCTCTTGGCTTGGTGAGCTCACTTATTCCTACACTTACTCACCTTGCTGCAGGTGATTCTATGTCAGTTCATCCTCTCAAGGTCAGACTTACACTTGGTATGCTTACCTATGCTGGCGGAGACTGCTGATGTCAGCTGGACACTGCAGTGGCCATCAGTAAGTCCTAACATGTGCTTGTTCCACTAGCATGATGGTTGAGGCCTTGTTTCCCCTCATCTGTGGCAAGGTAACTCAGCTTGTCCATGTTTAGGCTAAACTTTTCTTTTTATGTTACAAACCAGTGCTTAGGCATTACTGATTTGTTTGCTAGCTAATTTATAAAAATACTTTTTCTAGAGATCTCGGGCCAGCTGCATGTGGCTGTGCGCTGGACAGGCTCCTGTTGTCAGGTGAGGCTTTGTGAGGGGACCCGGGAGCTCTTCTCCAACTTGCTGACTGTCCCTTCTTTGGGCATCCACTCTCAGAGAATGCCCATCACCCCTGCCGGTCTCTAAGGATGGCGTGCCTTAGAGGCACGTGTCCGTCCTTTCATTTTCCAATAAGACCCCACTGTACAGATGTGTCATCTAGGGAATCTGACGAGCACCAACATTTGATCTGGAGCCAGTCGTGAGTCTTGCATGACTCCTGAGGCAAGACTGGGCGTTTGTTCACGTACAGGGTGTTTGGCCCAGCCCATGTGGCTCAGTGGTTGAGCGTTGACTTATGAACCAAGAGGTCAGGGCACATTCCTGGGTTTCGGGCTTGATCCCCAGTAGGAGGCCTGCAGGAGGCAGCTGATCAATAATTCTCTCACATCATTGACGTTTCTATTTCTCTCTCCCTCTCTCTTCCTCTATGAAGTCAATAAAAATATATTTTAAAAAGTATTTTTTTTTTAAGTAAGATAATGATTTTCCAGCCTGTTTATTCCAGTTCAGGGTCATGGCTGGTCAGAGTCTATCCTGGCAGCTCAGGGCACAAGGCGGAACCCCACTCTGGACAGGATATCCTTCCATCGAAGGGATGCCCACATTCACACCGAGACAATGTGGACATGCCATTCACCTCATGGGCACAGGGCTGGGATGTGGGAGGACACGGGAGGACCCAGAGAAAATCCATATGAACATGGGAGAACATGCACACTCCATACAGACAGGCCAGGCCAGGCATCCATTGCTTTTCCACCAACACCGTAACTGAACAATGTTGAAGAAGACGTTGTTATTTAAAGACTATTGTGTTGGTGCGGCATCTGTAAACAGGCAAACTCGGCTCCATTTGTGGAGAGGCATTCAACTGCAATGGCTGGTTGATAGATCCAACCTTCCTATCGTTCTTGCCTAAAACTGAGATTTAATTGATGTATCACTCTTTTAAAGGAAGGCAGACATTGACAGTAGCTTCAATTTAAGCCAATGTATGCTTTTAAAAACAGAAAACAACATTATAAGCATGATCAAGAATTCCCTATGGCCCAGCCAGAGGGGCTCAATTGGTCAAGTGTTGTCTTGTACACCAAAAAATTGCCAATTCGATTGCCAGTCAGGGCACATACCTGGGTTGTGGGTTTAATCCCTGGTTGGGGCATGTATGAAAGGCAACATATGGATGTTTTTCACATTGATGTCTCTCTCTGTCCCTCTCTCCTCCCCAGCTTCCCCTCCCCCGTCCCTTCTTCTCTCTAAGCATGTCCTCAGGTGAGGATAAAAAAAAAAAGAATTCACCTTATGGAATTTCTCTTTTGGAGACAACCACACAGTTTTGGCAATGGACTGGTAACTTCTCCAAGCTGTCCTGACCATCAATGAGGGGTGCATCTGCACTGACAGGGTACCCCCTCAATAGCCTCTAAAGAGGGGCCACACTCTCAGCAGGAACTTGTAGAGAATGTTTATCTACTCTGCTGGGCTACTTCCCCCGTAGATGGATAATTACCAAGCATTTCTAGAGACAATAATTAGACTGTGGCAAACTATTAAATAACTAGTGATTTTACTGGATTTTAACATAAGTATAAAATTACTATCACTTTAAACGTGAATATTAAATAGCTTTTGTAGGACATCCTTGAGGAAAATAAAAATTAACCGGTTTGGCTCAGTAGATAGAGCATCAGCCTGCAGACTGAAAAGTCCCGGGTTCGATTCCAGTCAAGGGCATGCACCTTGGTTGCGGGCACATCCCCAGTAGGAGGTGTGCAGGAGGCAGCTGATCGATGTTTCTGCTCATCAATGTTTCTAACTCTCTATCCCTCTCCCTTCCTCTCTGTGAAAAATCAACTAAAAATATATTTTAAAAAATTAATCTTCCCATTTCAAAGATGAGTCAACTAAAAAGAATAAAAATTTAAATTTTGGGCCACTAAATGCAATGTGGTATCTTAGGTTTGATCCTGGAATAGAAATAGGATATCAATGGAAAAATGAGTGAAAAACAAATTAAGTCGACAGTTAATATTGCAGCAATCTTAATTCCTTAGTTTTGACAAATATACCAAAGTTACATAAGATAGCAACATTAGGGAAAGGTGGCTGAAGGGAATATGGGAATTGTCTATATTAACTTAGCAACTTTTCTGTAAGTCTAAAATTATTCAAAAATAAATGAAGAATTATTTAAAATAAAAGTTTATTTTTAAAAAACTCCTAAGCCATAATAAAGTCCCCAAACTTCTCAGTTTCTAGATGTAATACCGTATTCAAAATAGTCAAGAAAAAAATGTTCTGTGCATTCTACAAATATATGTAAAAAGTAATTTTCACAGAAAACACGATAATTCAATGTCACAAACATTTTGGAATTACTCTAAGATCATTCAGAAACTAAAATCGATTTCTACAGTAAAAAAATAAATGTGCTCTGGCCAGTGTGGCTCATTGGATAGAGCGTCGCCCTGCGGACTGAAGGGTCCCAGGTTTGATTCCCATCAAAGGCATGTACCTTGGTTGCAGGCACATCTCCAGTAGGGGGAGTGTGCAGGAGGCAGCTGATCAATGTTTCTTTCTCATTAATGTTTCTAGCTCTCTATGCCTCTCCATCTCCCTTCCTCTCTGTAAAAAACCAATAAAATACATTTTGAAATAAATAAATAAATAATGTGTTGTAGAGTAGCCTGTGGTGTTCCTTAATTATAAGCTACAAGTTATTCAATTTCAACTCATGTTGGTTAAATGTTCTCTAAAGTAAAAACAGCTCGCGTCTCCACTCTAGTGCACTCCAACAAACCAGTTCAGAGCCTATAAGTCAAAAAGTCCCATAAGGAGAGCTCTACAATGCAAAAAAGCACCCCATACTAGTTCCAAATAGAAATTCAGTTAGTAATTCAGCCAGGTTATTAAGTATATTTCATAGGTTCATCACATAAAAAATATAAATATAATGATTAATGAAAATTAACCAAGCAGCTGTCTATTAAGAAACCCACTTCAAATAAAATTATGTAGATGGGTTAAAAATAAAAGGATAGAAAAAGATGTGCCATGCATATACTAATTAAAGGAAAGCTGGAGTGGTTGTTCATATCAGATGAAGTAAATTTCAGAGCTAAGAAAATTATCAGAAATAAGAGGGACATAAAAATGACAAAAGAAGTCAATTCACCAAGATGACATATCAATCTTAAATAGATATGTACCAAACAACAGAACTTCAAAATACAGGAAGCAAAATCTAAACAACCTGTAAGGAGAAAACAAGAAACCCACACCTTTAGTCAGAGACTTCACACTCCTTCTCAGCATCTGACAGAACTGGTGCACAAAAATCAGCAAGACCGAAAACCAAAAAAATCATCACCAAGCTGAATCTGATACTCAGATAACACTCCACGCAATAAGCATACTGTAAGTGCACGAATAATGTTCACCAAGATAATCCATAATATTTAAAATGTTTTAAATAAATAAAATCACACAAAGCATGTTCTCTGACCATATTGGAATTGGATTGGAACAGGATGGTAACAGAAAATTAAATAACATATTTCTAAATAATCCACGAGTCAAAGAGGAGATGAACTGAATGAAACAAAGTACAGCAAACCAAGATTTGTGTGATGCCACTAAAGTATGGCTTAGAGGGAAGCTTATAGCACTAAATATGTATACTAGGGAAGAGATATGGTATCAAATCAATAACTCAAGCTTCTCCCTTAAGAAATTAGAAAAAAAATCAAAATAAACCCAAAGCAACCAATAATGCAAAGGTAAAAAATAAAATAAAATAATAAATCATAACCAAAAAAACAAGAGGGAAAGAAATCAATAAAACAAAATGCTGGTCTTTGAAAAGATTAAAAACATGAGGAAACTCTGCCAAGACTGGCAGAAAAAAAAAAAAAAAAAGACCAGCTACTAACATGAGGAATAAAAGGAACACCGCCCCCCCAAGTTAAAAAGATAATTAAGGACCACCACAGGCAACTCTACACACACAAATTCAATAACTTAGATGACATGGACCATTATTTGAAAACCACAAACTACTAAAAGTAGAAACAATTCCTAATTTTTCTTTATGAAGCCAACATTAGACTGATACCCAAACTAAACAAGAACATGAGAGAACTGCTGACATATATCTCATGAAAACAGGTGCAACAATGCTCAACAAAGTATCAGTCAAGTGAATCCACTTATTTAGAAAGAGCAATATACCATAACCAAGGAGGGTTTTTATTCCAGGAATGCAAAGATGGTTCAATGTCCAAAAATCAACAATATAATCTACCACAGTAACAGTATAAAGATGAAAGATAATGATCATATCCATGAATTAAAAAAGCATTTGACAAAATCCAACACCCATTAACAAAACTCTCAGCAAACCAAAAACAGAAAAGAACTCCATTACCCTGACAATGGGTAGCTACAAAAAGTCTACAGCAAGCATCATACTTCAGGGTGAATATTTCCTCTAAAATCAGGAACAAGGAAACTAAACTAAAGCCTAGTCAGTATATAAGCAAATAAGAAAAAAATCACTATTCACAGACAATATGATTGTCTACAAAGAAATCCAATACCCCATCCCCAGGATATATGATTTTAGCAAGATAAAAGGACAGGAGGTGAACACACAAAATTATATTCCTATATACTAGCCACAAATAATGGAAACTTCAAAAAACACCATTTACAAAAGTTAAAAAAAAAGGAATACTTATGTATAAACCAAAGGAAACATGGGCAGGATCTGATAATTGCAAAACACTGATGAAAGAAATCAAAGATGTCAAATATACCTCAATTAAAAAAAAAAAGTCTAAGCCCTGGCCAGTATTTTCAGTGGCTGGAACACTGGCCCTAGCACTGAAGGGTCACAGGTTCAATCCCTGGCCCTGGCCAGGGTCCCTGCGGGAGGCAACCAAATGATGTGTCTTTGTCACATCAATGTTTCTCTCTTTCTCACTCCTCTACCTCCATCTTCCCTTCCATTCTCTCTAAAAATCAACGGGAGCCCTGACCGGTTTGGCTCAGTGGATAGGGTGTCGGTCTGTGGACTGAAAGGTTCCAGGTTCGATTCCGGCCAAGGGCATGTATCTACCTTGGTTGCGGGCACATCCCCAGTAGGAGGTGTACAGGAGGCAGCTGATCAATGTTTCTCTCTCATCGATGTTTCTAACTCTCTATCTCTCTCCCTTCCTCTCCATAAAAAATCAATAAAATATATTTAAAATAATAATAAATAAAAAATAAAAATCAATGGGAAAAATATCCTCAGATGAGAATTAACAACAAAAAGTCTTTGAAGATGACTAACTAGGTATATACCACATTCATGGAGTGGAAGAGTCAACAAAGTAAGTACATGTCAATTTTCCACCAAATTGATCTACAGATTTAAGGCTATTCCAACTAAATCCCAGAATTACTATTAGTAGATATAGGCAAGCTGATTCTAAAATGTATGGGAAAGCAAAACAATAAATAACCAAAACAATGTTTTTAAGTTGGAGGTATCAACTTGTCCAAATTTAAGACTTCTAGTAATTAAGAGTGCATGGTATTGGCAATGGGATAGTTCCACAGATCAGAACAGAATACAGAGTTCAGAAATAACCCACACAAATACAGCTATTTGATTTTTTACAAAGTCAATTTAATGGATAAAGGATATTCTTTCGACAAATGAGTTTGGAACAAGATGACATCCATATATTTTTTAAAAAGATCCCTACCTGAATCTGATACTTTACACAAAATTAATTCAAAATGAATCACAGATTTAAATGTAAAACTATTAAATTTTTAGAAGAAGACATAACCTGAGGTTTTGTAAAACAAGAGTTCTTAACATGATACCAAAAAGTACGATCCATAAAAGAAAAAACTGGTAAGTTGAACTTCAAAATTAATTTTTTTCTTTGCAAAAAAACAGTTAACAGGATAAAAAGATAAATTATGAACTGGAAGAACTGTTCCAATTCACATATCTGACAAAGGATTCGTGTCCAGAATTACAAAGAACTCTCAAAACGAAAGAGAAAACCACCTGACTTAAAAGGAGGACAGTCCGGCGGTGCACCAAAAGGTGGTCTGTTCCTTACCCGTCAGGGCCACACCTGAGGTGCGGTCTCCACGCCCAGCGGAATAAGGAAGGCAACTGATGTTTCTCTCTCCCCCGCCCCCCACCCCCTTCTCTCTCTAAGCATGTCTTCCAGTGAGGATTTCCTTTTTTAAAAAAGTCCTGAATAAACACTTTGTCCTAGAAGATACAAGAATGTCAAATAATCAAATAAACACATGAAAAGTGTTCACTATCAGTAATAAATAGGGAAATACAAATTAAAACCACAATGCCACTGCACACCCATTCATTAATTAAACTGGTTACAATAAAAACTACTGCGGACATCAAGTGCTACACACATGTAGAGAAGCCAGACCTCACAATGGCTTTGCTGGTGTAAGTCACAACCGCTCAGAGACTCAGAGGTTTCTTACGTTTCCACATAACCGAGCTCCCACTGCCGGGTGCACCATAGAAAAATGAAAATTCACTTTCACACAAAGACCTGTGCACAGATGTGTATAAGAGCTCTGTTTACTACCACCTGAATGTGGAGAGAGCCCCAATGACCACCATAGGAGAATGGATAAACTGTAGTACATTTACACAGTGGAATACTACTCAGTAGTAAAAAGGAACATTCCACAGATGCATGCAACAAATGAACCACAAAGTGACTCTTCTGTGTGAAATAAACCAGCCTCTAAAAATTACACACCCATGATTCCATTTATCCGACTGCTCTAAAAGGCAGAACCATAGTAACAAAGTGCCCCTGGCAAGAACTTAGGGATGGGAACAGTGTAAAGGCACAGGGAGCATGAGGGCGCCTGGGTGGGCGCCCACACTGCTCTGTATCCTGTCTGTGGTAGTGGATACATAAATCCATACATGTATCTAAATCCAAAGAACTGTACAATTTCAAATCCCATGCTATTACATGTTAATTTTTAATTAGCATGCAATAAAACCATTAAAAAATTGTCTGATCGCATCAAGTCAAACTAAATGTATACTTAGCTACTCCACTCTGGACTGAAACAGGTACTCATGTCCACCACAGGCCATGTACAGGACTGTGCCCATCAGCTTGATTCGTATTCACCTTAAAATAAAGCAACCTAAACATCCACCAACGTTAGAATGGCTTAACTGTGAAACGTCCACATAACGAAAACTGCACCCGTGAAAAACAACGGTGAATTCTCCAACAAACATGGACACGTTTCCGATGTAATGTTAGGCCACAGCACTGGCACAGAGGACTTTTATGTGAAATTTTAAAACAGGCAAAACGTGAGAATAATGGTGCAATGCCTATGAGAGGGGAGCAAGGGGGGATTCTAGGGCACTAGCAATGGTCTATGTCCTGATTGATACAGTGGTTATATGGGTGTACAGGTACACAAAACACTGAGTCACAGACGTGCTCTCTAGAGCTGTACAAATTACTTAATTAAAGCACATGAGGTTCTTTTCTAGCTCTTTCTCTGACCTACTCCTAGATCATTAAGGCAAATATGAACTAGAGTTATGACTGAACCTCCTTTTCTCATGGGAGCAATTTCTACAACACAGGAAAGGCCTCTAAGTGCACCCAAGATCCATGACTGCACCACAGAATACACTGTTTGATGGCTTTAAACATTATTAACATTATCTCCATCTTGCCACCTTTATAGCAATGAAAAAGAACCTGCATTATTACAAATGCCCCCTACACTACCATGTTTCTCTGACTTCAAAACTTTAATATTGCTATTTTAAAATGTACTTCGATCCCTACCCCAAAAGGCGTCCTTTTATAAATCTCTAACGGCATTACAAAAATAGCCCTTAATTCCTATTTGAACCCTCCATGAGTGTAAATTATATGTAATTTGATATTCCAACAGCTAGTGGCATGAGTCAATTTCCATAATAGAAAAATTCTGACTTTTGTAAATATGTATATGACTTAATTTTGCACACCCATTCAGAAAACAATCTGATGGTCTAAATATTTTCATAAAATACCTATATGTTTAGCTATTCAGACATAGAAATAGCCAAATTAGTTTTATTTGAAAAAGAAATAATTTTGGTAATACCAGTTTGTGAAAGCATCATTCCCTTCTTTGCTCTCTAAGTAATGTTCCCTGTGAAAAGCCTTAAAGCTTGAGTCTTTTTTAAAATTATTTTTTAAATTTGATTTCAGAGAGGGAGAGAGAGAGATGAGATAGAAACATCAATGATGAGAGAATCATTGATCAGCTGCCTCCCACACGCCCCCCACTGGGGATTGAAAGGATGCTGGGCTTATGCCCTTGACCAGAATCAAACTCTGGACCCTTCAGTCCACAGGTCTATGCTCTGTCCACTGAGTCAAACCAGCTAGGGCTAAAGCTTGAGTCTTAAATGATGTGTAAAAAGGAAAAAAGGCCATCAAAACTTCCACCGCAAACATTTTGATGTATATCCTATCAGACTTTCCTATGCGCGCGCGTGCACACACACACACACATATATATATGTATATATGTGTGTATATATATATATATATATATATATATATATACACACACACATATATACACATACCAGTATTGTACAAAAATGGGGCTAGCCCAACTGGTATGGCTCAGTGGCTGAGCATCAACCCATGCACCAGGAGGTGGCAGGTTCAATTCCCAGTCCAGGCACATGTCTGGGTTTGGGGCTTGATCCCCAGGACGGGGTGTGCAAGAGGCAGCTGTTCCATGTCCCTCCCTCTCTCCCTCTCTCCAAAATCAATAAAAACACATTTTTTAAAAATGGGTCCAGCACAGGCTGGTTTAGATCAGTGGTTAGTTAGAGCATCGGCCTGCTGACAGAAGGGTCACGGGTTAGATTCCCAGTCAAGGGCATGCACTTGGGTTGCAGGCTCTCCCTGGCACCAGGGTGTATGTGGTGCATGCAGGAGACAACAAACTGGTGAGTCTTTCTCACAGAGATGTTCCTCTGCCCCCCCGCCCTCGGCACTCTCTAAAAATCAATGGAAAAAATATCCTTGGATAAGAAAAAAAAAAAAATAGGTCCATCAACTTTTCTATTTTATAAGCTGCTTTCTTCACTTAATACAGCATGAATACTACAAAAATCACATTTTAAAATAAAAATGCAAAATAGTAAGATATATATATTCATGATATCCTTCATCCACCAACTTCCCATTCTGGGGACACCCCTTTGCTGTCACATTTGTGTAGACAACCACACAAGGCTGTTAGCACAGGCCTTGTCATGACCCATGTCCATGGTTATTTTTAACTGATTTGAGAGAAAGAGGGAGAGGGAAAGAGAGAAACATCCATGTGAGAGAGAAACATGGATGGGCTGCGGCCTGCAAGCCCGGCATGTGCCCTGACTGGAATCAAACCCGTGACCTTTTGGTGCGTGGGACAACTCTGAGCCAACTGAACCACACGGGCCAAGACCCACGTTGGCGCTTCTGACCATGCTGTTTCCCCTTCCTGCAGGTGGGGAAAGCGTGATCAGTGTCAACCTGCAGCCAAGCCCCCACTCAAGTCCCACACGGCCTCCTGAAGGGTCAGGGCCGAGCCCTCGGCCAGCACCGGGCGCCGTGGGCACTGTGTAAGCGCCTTCCCTGTGGTCACCTGTGTACCTCACTCGGATAGTTCCCCAGGAGCTGGGTGCCGCATGACCCAGGGCCTAGATGGAGGCAGCGAGGCTGACACCCGCCGAGGACACATCCCACCCAGTGTGTGCCCCCAGCTCCGTGCCCCAGGCTTCTGCTGGGAACCAGCGGCACAAGCTACCCGATGCCTCCTCTCCTGCTTATGTCATCGCCTGGTTTCTGTGTAGAAGCCGCCCATGTGCACAGACGCCCTGCTGGCCTCAGCAGCCCCCCGGATGCAGGTGGCCCGGGGTCTCACACTCAGCGCTGTGTCCTGCGCACAAGGCAGCGGGGCGGAGACCTCTGGGAATGGAGCCAGCCCTTGCCCTCTCACTCCTCCGAGAAACCCGCGGGATGACGAGCAGGAAGGACCCCAGGAACCACGGCGACCTGAGCCATCACGACCACCTGGAGGCACGGCGCGACAGGCGGGCACCGGCATTTCCCCTGCACCGCCGCCCGCCTCTATTCCACCAGCGACACGGGTCCCAGCTCCCCTCCAGCACCAGCCGGCCTCACCCCCGGCCTCGCGAAGGGCTGACACAGGCCCACGGCTCCCCGCCCCCAGCAGCAGCCGACACAGCGCGCGGCCCGCAGCGCGGAACCCAACACCGGCCGGCGCTCACCTGATCCCGGGACCTGCACCCGTTTCGCGCTCCGGGGCCACAGGACAAGGGCACCCGCTGGAGGAGCCGAGTCCGGGGCTTGGCCCAGGGTCGCCTGCGGGCGCCGGCGGCTGCGATGACCACGCCGCGGGGACACGGCGCTGCGGCCGGACCCCGTGTCTCCCCCGGAGTCTCCCGGGCCCCGGGCAGGGAATCTTTTCCTGAAACCGCCTCTGTCTCACCATCTGGCACACAAACGCCCTGGAGAAGCCTTTCAAGCGCCAATGTCTTCAAAGCGGCAGCTCCGGCAACTTTTGAGAAAACCCATTGTTTCTGGAAGCGACTGCGCCAGCGGCGTGCCCTCCGCCGGAGCCGTGCCTCCCGCAGTGTCGGGGAACCCGGCCGGGGAGTCACCTGTCACCGCTCGCGCCCCGGCACCGCCCGGGGGGCTGTCACGGGGCTCCCCAACGCCCCTCACGAGGACGACGGCGGCTTCCCCGGGCCTCCCGGACCGTGGCCGCGGCCCGCGGAAGGGCCTGGCGGCGGGGCCCGCGTGTCCCCGACACTGACGCGCGTGCAGCTGCCCGCGAGCGACTTCTCGGGCGAGCCCCGCGCGCCGGGGCGGCACCACCCCCGGGGCCGTGACAGCCGCGCGCAGGTGGGCAGCGCGGCGGCGCCGCCTCGCCCGGAGGATGCCGGGCCCGCGGGAAGGTGTCACGAGCCGCCGCCCGTTACCCGCGGGAGCGGCCCCGCGCCCTCCCCGCCCCCGCCGCTTACCTCGAAGTAGCCTCCGGGGGCGGCGCCGCCCGCGCCCGCGCTGAGGGGCCCGTTGGCCACCGCCGCGCCGCCCGGGGCCGCCAGGCCCGCGGCCTGGGAGCCGCGCAGCGCCGCCGCCGGGCTGGCCTTGCCGCCGCTCGCGCCGCCGTGGCCCCCGCCCGAGCCGCCGCCGCCGCCCCGCTTGTTCTTCCGGCGCTTGGCCCCTCGCTTGGTGTCGGCCGGGCTCATGGCGGGCGGCAGGCGGGGAGGGCGGGGAGGCTGTGGCGGCGGCGGAGCGCTGCGGCCGGCCGAGGGCGGGGGACGCTGCGCGGGGTCGAGTCCGGGCGGGCGGGCAGAGCCGGGCGGGCGGGAGCTGCCGGGTGGCCGCAGGGCGGGAGAAACGGCGAGTCCACCGGGCCCGGCGCCGCCGCTGACCAGAGTTAGAGTCCAATATGGCGGACACAAGGGGAAAGGGATCCCAGTTTACGTCGGGGGAGGGGGAAGGAGCGGCGGGGAGGGGGTGGGGTGTGGGCGCCCTCCCCCTCCCGCCTTACTCCGCCCTCTTGAGCGCCGCTACCCCTCGGCCTCGTACGCCCCCTCCCGCCGTTAACGTCAGCCGGCGCGCAGGGCACGCCGGGAGTCGGAGTCCCCGCGTCCGCGCCGCCCCTGGGGGTGCCCGGAGGGAGGACTACTACCCCCGGCAGGCTGTGCACTGTCCAGAGCGCCGACGCCGCGAGGGGCTGAAGCGAGGGAGCGGGATGCAAAGCCAACGTCGCCGCCGCGCTCCCAGCCTCTCGGCCCCGCCCGCGCCGCGCGGCCTTCTGGGAGTTGTAGTTGGGCGGAGGGGCTGGGCCGGCGCAAGGCCGGGCCCCCAACGGTGAGAGAACTACCGGGCTTGCCGAGAGAAGTTCCGCCTCTTGACAGGCACCGCGACTTCCCCGCGCTGTCCGGCCAGCGGACTTGGGGCCTCAGGCCGGAGGGGCCCCCCGGGATGCTCGAGGCCAGCACCCCCGGCTCTGTCCAGCCGGGAATGGCCGGGTGACCTTGGGCCAGCCCCTAGCCTGGGTGCAGGTGACGCCGTGGGGACGACAGTACCCCGCCTCGCGGGCTTGGTGGGGTTCAGGGGAGTTGCTGCCCCTAGAGCCCCCGGCCACCGTGCTCGACTGACGGCACAGAGGCCGAGGCGCGCCAAACCGCCTTTGGCTTAGAACCCCGCGCCCTCCCGGCTGGACTTTCCTACACCCCGCTCCGCCGTCGTCCAGCGCGCTAGATGCCTGGCCATCCCTTAGGCCTTGCATTCACCCACCGCCCAGGCCACGACCCCGCCCAGACCCTCTGCCTGGACCCTCCTTACAAGGGGCGCCTGGCCCACCATCACAAGCCCAGGTACATCTCTGCCCTTAGATCCAAACAAGAGGGGACCCTGCGCTCTAGAGGGTCTCACTTATCCAACAACCGAGACACAAAAGACGTTTTTCCCCTCCTTGGTTCCGTGAGTAGTCGCAGGCCCCAGGTGCAGCAGAGCTTGGCACTGGGTGTTGGGGGGAGGACCCCCATTTGTACCCTTTCCTGGATTCCGTCCCCCTTGCCCCAGCTGCACCCACAGCCTTCCAACCCTCAGGCCTGTCCTTCCTGCCATAGCCAGAATGAGCTAATGTGTATGATCAAATCAACCCTCTGCTTAAAACCCTGCAGACTCCACCTTGTCGGTTGAATAAAGGCTCCTCCCCCTCCCGGGTGGTGGTGTCTGACCCTGCCTGGCACTCCAGCCCTCCTCCAGGTGGACAATGTCCCCGGCTGTCCCCACCCCACACAGGCTGGGTCAGACACTCCCTTCTCCCACAGCTCCCGTGCTGTGCCTTGTCATAAAGCACGTTGGCTTTGGATTAGTTTTCTGGGTGTTCACCAATATCCCCGGAGAAGAGAGGTCTGAGGGGGAAGGGCCAGGGGCGCCAGAGTGACTGCTTCCCAAGCAAGGGCTGTGTCCATACCAACCCAGGATTTGCTGGGTGAATGGAGGACACAATAATGACCCTTTGTCAAGCCACTATGCACCGGCCGTTCTGCCTGCTGCTGTGTCATCTCATCCACTCTTGAGATAGCACCATTAGCCTACATTATGGATGAGAAATTTAAGTTCATATATGTTAAGGGATTTGCCCAAAGTAAACAACAGATAGAGGCCTGGCCCAGATTCCAACTCAGGTGTGACTCAAGTGATACAATGAGTTCCTCTTGGGTCTGGGGGCAGGGTAACAAGTGAAAATGGCAAAAGCTGCAGGCCCACAGGAGAGGGGTTATTCTAAACTAGAGGCCCGGTGCACAAAGTTTGTGCATGGGTAGGGTTCCTAGGCCTAGCCTGTGATCAGGGCCAATCAGATTCTCCGTCTACTGCCTCCTCCTTCCCTCGCTCCCTCAGCGACGCCCCCTTCCTCCTAGCTGCTGCCACTGCTACTGGTCACCTGCCATGTTCCACAGTGACCCCTGGTGGTCAGTGCACGTCATAGTGAGTGGACAAGTTGCATATTATCCTTTTATTATATAGGAGGATACTGCTGGGAGCCATAGAGGGTTTTAAGCAGGAAGTGTCATGACAGGATGTGTGTGTATGTGTGTGTGTGTGTATGTGTACACACATTTTTTTTAATCCTCACCTGAGGATATTTTTCCACTGATTTTTTTAGAATGGAAGAGAGAAGGTAAGACAGAAACATTGATGTGAGAGAAACACATTGATTGCTTGCCTCCTGCCTGGGCCAGGGAGGAGCCTGCAACCAAGATACAAGCCCTTGATTGGAATCAAACCTGGGACCCCTTGGTCCACAGGCCAATGCTCTATCCACTGAGCCAAATTGGCTAGAGCTAGTTTTTAGAGAACTGTGGCTATTGTGTCAAGAATGGATGTTGGGGAAAAAAGAAAAGAATAATAATTTAAAAAATAAAAAGAATGGCTGTCAGGAGCAAGACTGGAGGCTAGGGCACTGGTGTCAGCCCCGTGGAATGCCGAGGGGGCTCCTGGGAGAAGACATGAAGCAAAAGCAGGAAGCAGTGGTTCTCAACCTTTGTTATTCATTATCACCCCCTAAGGAAAAATTAACAAGAAATTAAGATTAAAATAATTAAATATTAAATGCGATCTTGTCTGGTGCGGATGAACTTTGGAAGGCCACAAGCCATTATAATATCTAAGATTTCTTTCTCCCTGAGAGTCAGTTTTAACCCCCTGGAGGTGACTGTTCTCCAGAGAAGCACAACCAATAGGACATGTAGATGGAGAGAGAGGTTGTGATAAGGAACTGGCTCACATAGCAATGGAGCCTGACAAGTCCCAAGACCTGCAGTCAGCAAGCTGGAGACCCAGGAAAACCCGGGGTGTGGTTCCAGCCAAAGCCCCCAGGTCAAGGCCCAGGAGGCGCTGATGTGCCGGTGAGCCCACAGGCGGGAAATGAAACGATGATGTGTGCCCGCTGACAGGCCGCAGGCAGTAGCAGGAGTTTTTCTCTCTTTCTCTCTCTCTCCCTCTCTCTCTCTCTCCCCTCTCGTTGTTGAAAGTATTACAAGTCCATCTTTCCTATTTACGCCCTTTTGTTCTATGCAGGCCTTCAACTGATTGGACGAAGCCCACCCACATGGAGGAGGGCCGTCTGCTCAGGCTATGGATACAAATGTTCGTCTCATCCAAAACCACCCTCACAGATGCATCCAGGCGTTTGACCAAATGCCCGGCTCCCTGTGAGCCCATCAGCTTGCCACGAAGTTAACTCCCATCAGGGAGCATGCAGGCTCCAGGACCAGAAAGGGTGCTCTGTCCTCAGAAGTCAGAGCTCAGTCTGGCAGCAGTTCCCAGGGAGGGGTCTTGAAAGGGTTTGACCCTGTGGACAGAGCGTCGGCTTGTGGACCTAAGGGTTCCGGATTTGATTCAGGTCGAGGGCACGAACCTCAGTTGCAGGATCCTCCCTGGCCCAGGCCCTTGGTCAGCGCACATGCAGGAGGCAACCAATCGATGCATTTCTCTCACATCTAGTTTCTGTCTGTCGTTCCCTCTCTCTTCCACTTGCTCTAAACCCAATGGAAAAATATCCTCGCGTGAGGATTAACAAAAAAAAAAAGCAAGCCGCTCAGACCCACTCTGGTTCCAGAAGGCTCTTGGAATGGGCTGGCAGGAAAAGGTGGCATAAGTTGGGTATTTCTGTAAAAGTGAAGTTTTATTACTTTCATGTACATATTATTAGCCCAGATATAAATATGTACTAGTAACCAGACAATTTTATAAGAAAAATCAGGCGAGTGAATGATCTCACAATGCATAACCAGGAAGCATTACATAACAATGACTCAGCCTTACCTCGCCAGGTGTTGCTGACTCCTGGGGGCACTGAGTCTGCAGATGGAGAAGTGGACACCTCTGCTCAGGCCACTTGCTTGCCCAAAGCAGGGCCACAGCGGCAGGCCCCACCCAAACAGGTCCCAGAATTCTATGTGGATACTCCACAAGGCGGGAACAGATATGGACATATTAATGTTTGGGGAACTAACAAATTAGGCAGTTCTTTGTTGTTGCTAATCCTCATGTGAGGATACTTTTCCATTAAGTTTTTTAGAGAGAGTGGAAGGGAAGGGGAGAGACACAGAGAGAGAAACACTGATGTGAGAGAGACACATCAATTGGTTGCCTGCCACACGCACCCCAACCAGAGCCGAGGATCGAGCCTGCAACTGAGGTACATGCCCTTGTCGGGAATCGAACCCGGCATCCTTTAGTCTGTGGGCCGGCGCACTATCCACTGAGAAACACCAGCCGGTGGCGCTTCTAATCAGCTTTGAGACTTGTCACTGTTGCCTGGCCAGGCAGCTCAGTTTATTAGAGCATCATCCCCATTCACCAAGGTTTCAGATTCAATCTCAGATCGGGGCAAATACAAGAATCAACCACTGAATCCATAAATAAATGGAACAACAAAACAATGTTTCTCAAATCAATATGTTTTTTTAAAATGGCTCCAACACAGATATAAAAATGTGTGTATGCAGGGCAGCGACAAACTTTTGTAATGAATTGAAAAAATTTCATGACACTGCTTTATAGCATAAAAGACATTTAAGAAAGGAGTCTTGGAAATAAAAAAAAAACTTAGCCAATATTATTTTAAAAAATCTCAATACAAGTATTGCAAGATAAAGTTGAGGAAATTATTCAGACAGTAGGGGGAAAAAGACAGAAAATAGAAGAGAATTTAGACCTAAACTTTCAATCTAGGAAATTCAACAACTTTCCACTAAGTGTTGGGGGTAGGGGGGAGGGAGGGGGTAGTGGAGGGAAACAACTTTTGAAAGAGAAAATACTATTGACAGAAAGAGTGCCCAGATTGAGACTATCAAGGACATGATTCATTATAGAAAACCAGAGCTAAACCAAACAGCCTAAAACATTGAAAAGGAAGTCATGCTTAAAAAAAAAAAAAAAAAAAAGGCAGGTGAAAGGACCTCACTAAGTGTCTTAACAGTAATATTCAATGCTAAGTAACAGAGCAGGGCTTTCAACATGCTGTATGGAAATGAAGTACCACACAGAATTGTATGCAGAAGAAAAAACCACAAGACTGGACATTTGAACTGTATTTTTCAGGTCATCAGACTGTGACATAGTAACCCCCTCCAGTACTCCTAGATCTTTCCCACCTATAGTCTGAGGCCACTACACATCTCTTCCACGATGTGACCTCAGAGATCACCCAACCATGAGAGCGATGGAGCAGGGCTGGGGCTTTTAAAGAAATCCACTGGAAGGCTTGCAAAGCAAAGTTAAGGAAATTATCCAGAACGAAAACAAAGACCTAAAATAGGAGAGGAAAGAGACAAGTTCAACAGAGGAGGTTAGATGACTTCCTTATAGCAGTTACAGGGGAAAAAAAAGTTTTCAAATAAAAAAACCTTGTATTTGCTTAGAAGCATTTAGAATGTCAACAAAACAGCTACCACTTTTTTCTTTACAATTACAGTTAGTCAATTAACAGAACAATTACTTCATACTAGTGACCCGGTGCACAGATTCATGCACAGTGAAAGGAAATTAATTTGAAGGTGGCTGGTGGGGCAGGACTGGGTGAGATGGGCCGGACATGCCCTGGAGCCAACCTCCCATGGTCCCTCCCAGCATCTGCAAAGTGAGAAGGGGTCCCTCTGGCAGGTGGGGTCCCTCAGCCTGGCCTGCGGGGATCGGGCCAAAACCAGCTCTCTGACAACCCCCAAAGGGTCTCGAAGTGCAAGAGGGCACTCTGCAAAGCTGCTGTTCTGCAGGGTGTGAAACGCAAACACAAGTGTGCAGTAAACCAGACTGGGCCGACAGTGTGCCAGCAACAACATAACCCGAAAGTGGAATCGCTTGGCCCCATGAGGAACTGGGCTCCCTCCTCTCTGGTTTTGGGGTGTGTCACCTAAAAACCGCCACTGTCAAGTCACTGCAGCTCGGCAGCTCCTGCGCTGAGCGTCTGCCCCCTGGTGGTCAGTGTGCATCATAGTAACCAATCAGATAGGCAGAGGGACACTTAGCACATTAGCCTTTTATATAGACTAGGGGCCCGGTGCACAAAAATTTGTGCACTCGGGGTGGAGGGAGTCCCTCAGCCCGGCCTGTGCCCTCTCACAGTCTGGGACCCCTCAATGGATGTCCTATGATGGCCCGTCTGCCAGGCGCCTTTTGTGTGTGTGTGTGTGTGTGTGTGTGTGTGGCCACTGGGGACCTGCCCCCAGCCGCATCTGAGGCTCAGAGCAGTCCTCCTGTGTGTGTCTACCTGCTGGGGACCTGCCCCCAGGCACACCGTCAAGGCTTGGAGCAGGCACCCCCTCTATGTTGATCTCTCAGACTCTTGCCCTCCCCTGCATGTTGTTCTCTTTTTTGAGCTGTGGCCAGGGCTGGGTGCTGCCTGCCTCCCAAGCTTGCCTACTGCCCATCTTCC